>CAEFZX010019134.1:0-129957 GCA_903066825.1 Alfaro cultratus | reverse complement strand
AAGCTGTCCTTTCCGCCTTCAGTTACAGGAATTAAAAAAATAAAGTTATGTAACAAATGTGGGAAATTTTTTGCAGTGAAACGGATGTACAGTACATAACGGCATGTTTTATTGAGCTTGAATGCAACTAAATTTGTGCCTTTGCAGATGTGTAAAAGAAAAATAATTAGACATGTGATCATCACACATGACTCTGGTCATTTTGCTTTTTTGTCATTTCTTATTCTTGCAGTTTTGGTTTATTGTTTTGCAGAGGGCTCAAGAGTAGAAACGATTGCAGAACAGAGTTTATTTAATGATGAAAGTAAAAGGAAAACTTACAGGCGGAATCACAGGTCATGGGATAAATTACATTAACAGGCAGATGAACGGGGATAGCATAACAGGAGGACCCAGTAATGAAAAATGAGAGCTATCTATACAATGGATGCAGTAAACAAGGGGAAAAGAACAACTTTGATCCAAGAAAACAAAACCCAAATGCACAATAAAACAAACTAAAAGAATATATATAGAAAGTGAACATAAAGGAATTAACTGAAATTGCAATGTTCGACTCAGAGGAGTGAACAGAATATGGCAAGACCTGCAAAAATAGATCAATGATCAAAGCACTATGATCATAGCTTGGTTGTTTTCGTACCAAATTGCCACCTGCCACTTCCCATTTCACAGCAACCATTCGGCAGTTTGTGTTCAACCTTTTTAATTTTTAATTTATTCACAAATCAGATATGAAATACATTTCTTTTTCTTTCAAAAATTGGATGTTTGAAAGGCTCTCTGGGGAGGCTATTTAACTGCAGCTAATTTTAAAATTATGTTTTTTAATCCTCTTATGGTCAAGGATGGTCAAATGAAAAACCAATGGAAAAACTGTGTAATATAAGATCTTCAGAAACTCATAATGTTTAAAAATAAATTATGAGGCTTGAGCATTTTGAACTATTTAACTTCAAAGAGTTATATAAGCCGATACTTAATTGTTAAATGTTTTGTTTTCAAGTATAATGGAAGATGATTGGGAGTTGAAATGGGTTTGAACTGATGATCCTTGACTCTAATTCACGTGTTTTCAACTACGCAGCAAAACCAAAAACATTTAACACACAGACACACAAAAACCACTAAGTTTTAGAAAAAAATAAACAACTAAATTATATAATTACACACAAAAATGCATAAAGTGAAAAACATATTTTTTTAAAGAACATTAGCTTTCGCACTTTGTGAAAGACATTTACATCTTAGAAGGTGTAGATTAGTAAGATTTTATTTTTAAGGTGTTATGTTTTTTGTTTATTTTGTGTAATTTGAAACATATATATATATATATATATATATAATTGGGTTTTCATGGTTATTCTATGGCAAGCTGTCATATTTAAATATGGAATTTCAGACCAGAGTCAAAATGTCCATTGAAGAATCAACTAATTTTGTTTTAAAGCTGAAGAACAAGCAGCTCATTGATACAAAGTGGTAGAAAATGGCTGTTTACATTAGCATGTAATTAAAAAACACACAATAAATCTACCCTTCACATTCCTATGAGCAAATAAATAATCCTGCTTCACACCGAACTGCATCTCTGACCTGACCACTAACTAATCAAACGTCATCACCAAGTCCAATCCAGACATCAATCTTTGTTGGTTTCTCTGCAGTCTAATTGGCTCCCCATCATTTCCACAGACACTCAGATATATCTCCTCTCCCTCTGCGCTCCACACGCCTCCCACCTTCTTTCTCTCCGTTTAAACCAGCAGCAGCTTCAGCTCCCTCACTGAGGAAAAGCACACTGTCAAGGTCCATTGGTACCAGTCCTCACTTCTCTTCGAACAGAGAAATATCAGACCAGGTAAGTTAGGCTCTATCATTAAAAAGCATTTGCTTTGGTTCATTTTATGTAACAAGAGAGACTTACTGTGTGATTTATTGATATATAATTACTTCTTTTGCTAAAAGCACTGCAAGAAATGATTAGCTTTAAGATGAAGGATTTATATTGATGTATTCTAGGAGTGCAATGACTATGGTGTGCTTCAGCTTCTGGTGCTTTTCAAGTGATAGATTAAAATCAATCAGTTTGAAAATAGAAAACTTACATATCTGTTTAATAAATATATTTAAAAAACTTAAGTCTTATTTTGTAAAAAAAAAAATATGGGCAATGTTATGCATTTGGAGTTCTGTTTTGCAGTTAAATTGTGAATTTTTGTGATTTTATGTGCAAAATTCAGACAATTTTTCCCCTCCCAAAGCACTGAAAAACATAATTTTAAACTTGATGCTGTAAACCAAGACAACAAATATTGTCTCGAGAAAACAAGAGGAAAAAGACTGAGGACAATAACAGTTTCCTATGAAAATATTATTCTGCAGAAAGGTTGGCAACAAAGCATGAAGAGGTCACATTGCTACCTAGAATTCCCTCTGTCAGGTTTCTGCAGCACCGGTCTGAAGCATCCTTTGGGGAACAGATAAATGGGCAGAGCTGATTATGTGATGATGTGGAGAGCAGCAGTTAGGATGTGAGTGCGACTGCCTTTCAGGAGAGAAACATCAATTCATTTGTTGAATTTAAATTAAGTTTAACTTAGCTGCTAACTCATACTGGACATACATAGGAAAAATGCGTGCAAATCCACCTTATTTCTGCTCCACTTTATGCTTGGAAGCAACAGAACTGGAGGAAAAAAAGCTGCCTGTCTTCTTGTCCTGACTGCTTTCAAGAGCCTTCAGAACCGTGACAGGTTTTTAAAAATGCTTTACACACCCTAGAGTACCAAGAAAAATACACTGAAAAACAGTTTTTAAAATCCAGAGGACGGCAACAGCAGACACCAACTCTTCTTTCAACACTATTTCAGAGATCATTGTCAAGCAGGCAAAAATAAACAGTTTTACTTAAAAGCAATGAAGGATTGGAACTTGCTGGTGTGAGAAACAGGATGTTTTGACCAAGAGCTGCCTACTTGAGAGCTACGTTGGGAGAGTTGATTACTGAACAAAAAGCAGGTGGTTAACTGGAAACGGCGTGCAGCTGTGAGGGACGGGAAGAAACTGAAGATAAACTGAGAAAACAGGAAATACGTCTGATAGGGAACAAGTCATAAGAAAATATGAAATAACACAACATAATCAGCATACTTTAAATTAGCCTCAACATTCATTTTCTCCGCCAGTGGGGACTTGTGTAGTGAGCGCCTAACTTATTGTATTCATTGAAAAAAGGTACCTGGTATTTCTTGAGTTTTCTCCACAAGATCCCTGTAAAATTCTTCTGATTATTATTCTGAGTCCTTGGTTACAAATTGTGTGAGTAACATTTGGTCCTGACTGGTTTATGGTGAAATTACTTTATTTCCCTTCCTGGATAAAGTCTACAAATGGGCTCACTGGAAAACTCAGTTAAAAGCATCTGAAACCAGTAATGCCTAGCAACAATATGTGTGATAGCTTGAACTAAACCAGCTATTATCAATTTACTGAGATACTGGAATTGGTCACTTGGATTTCTATGACCTTTTGCAGTCTCTTATTAATGTTAAAGTGTTGAATACTTGTTTCTGGTGACGTTCCACTCAGTTATATAATTTAATTGATCAGTTTTTCTTATATATTTGTATTTGTAGATCGCTTGGGATGTTACAGATAACTGCTTGTCTATCTGAATACACTTACATGTTTAGTTTAAATTCAGGTTTTGCGCAGTATTTTTATTGCATGATATTTTGGAGTATAAAAAGTTCTCAGAGTAACACAGACCTCATTAAAATCGTCCACAGTACTCAAAGCAAAAGACAAAACCTCACATCACATTGTCATTGAAATCCCTGTTCAATACATTCATTGATAGTTTAACTGGCTGTGAAAAGTAAGAGGTCTTTGCTTCAACTGTTGCAGAGATTAATTTCCCAGTCTGTACCTCAGCACAAATGATGCTAATTAGCAGAGGAAAAATGTGAAAAGACAGCAGAACCATAAAGTCTCACTAACAGGGCTGCAGGTGACAATAATTCAGTGAAGGAAAACTGTAGTATGCAGACTGATGAGCAATCTGGCAAAAAATTAATGATAATTCTTTTTTCAAATTTGTTCATTTGAAAATAAAACCAAAAAACAATACAAATAAAACTGAAAATGCCTTTTTTATACTTTTCTATTTACTCCTAATAGTGCAAAAAAAAAAACAAAAAACAGAAAAGCTTTTTTCTCAGGTAGATCAATTTCTGCTTCTCACAGAACTCTCTGAATCCCTTCTCATTAAACCCCCTTAAGCTCTGATTTCTCAGATCTTTTGAGCTGAAGGAGCAGCGTCCTCTCTTCTAGAGGTTACCAAAGGATGGATGCCTGTAGCTCCTGAACTCTGAAAGCTCCCACATTGCTGTGGTTGACAGGACCGGTCGCAAAGGCCAGTTCCTGTCAACAATGCACAACTGTACGTTTGCTTGTCATCCTTAGATTATATATTCCTCAGAAGAAGAGTGCTCCCTTTTGATTTAGAGGTCCAGCGTGGTCGAACTCCCTGACTTTGACAAAGTAACTCCAGAGTTTGCTTTGTCAGGTATAAAGAACTAAATGCCAGAAATTGCATCAGCCAGCATTTGTTCAAGTGGTTTTAAGATTTATTTAGAGACATAATTCTGGTGGCTCCTGTGAGTAAAGCACATTTCAGTTTCAGTTCTGGAAGCTGCCAGGGCTTGGCACACTCACAGATCCACAAAAGTAAAATTGCATGAGAATTATTTACTGCATTTATTCGGCTTTTTGTTTATGGGATGCTTCCAACACTACCCTTGTTTTCTTTGTTATATTTCACACTTTTGAAATAGAAGGTATGTTTCATCCATTTGTTTTTTAGTTTATTTTCTTTCATTGATAAAACAAAGAGAATAACTCCTTATAGGGGAGCTTTTATCTTACTTTAAAGACAAATGCTCATAGACATAAACTGCTACTGTTCTAACTTCCTTGCAGCAGCAAGCTGTGCTGTAACGCTGACATTAGCCTCACATGAACGAATGAAATTTCTGTTTCAGCTGTTATTTTTTTGTCTATGTTCCTTTCAGTGCAACATTTTTTTTCTTTGAAAAGTCTGTCTGAGCCACAATTAATCCAAAAATATTAACACCCATGTCAGTTTTAGAATTAGGATAATTTTGATTCAACTGAGTGTTCTTCTGATAGGAAATGAGACAGGCATCTCAGATAATACAATAAAAAAATGTAGGGATGTTGAAAAAATAATTGTATTTAAAAAAAGAAAAATAAGTGTTATTATAACATTTAAAATCATCTCATAATTACTGAAAAAAACTTTCATGTGTTTTTTGTACATTTTGACTTGGGCAATTAGCTTTGAGGTTGGAAGGCCTCTTTGCCATCATCCTAATCTTTAGTCTGCTCTTTTAGACTCTCTCAGATTGAAATTCAACATTTGACTGGGCTACTTAAAAAATAATACTACATATGCTAGGAGAAACATTTTGGCAAAAGTTAACTTTACATCTTAAATTGCCCGGTGTATGAAGCTCTTGTCCATGAGGGAAAATGCTGCGACACCGTCTGCATAAAGTTGCTAAAGTTTGCAATAAAAATTTCTTTCAGCTGCCAGTTATGCCTGAATTGAATATTTATTGTCATCAGGGAGAGCTCCATTCAGTTCAAGGTCATCAAGGACCTTCATTATGTCAAACGTTTTTCAAAAGGTTAAAGACAGCAGTGAAGTCATTTGAATGCATTCATGCACAGCCTTGTGTGACAGTCACCACATGATGAGGGCGCAACCCCGTACTTCCTGCGGTTTGTCGGTGGAAGATTTCCAGAGCGCATTAATTAAAATGATAATGACAATGTGATGATACAGCTCTGTTACAACTTGGCTTAAAAGCTCTGAAAAACTCTTCTGGTGGCACCGGGATACATGTGTCCAGTTTTGCCTCACAGCTGGGGATCAGAAAATTATGGAATTTCATTATTTCTGTCAGGCTTCGAAGGGATAATGCCTAAGGCTTGAAAGAATGTTTTAAAAATGTGTTGGTGTTTAAATATTTTAATACACATGTCCTAATTGACATTTTAGTTAATTTATTCTTGATCAGCTGATATGATAATAGGCATCAGCCATGGGAAAGTCATGTTTGAATGAGTTCACAAAAAAGGAAAACTTAAAAACGATGCATTTCAGCCATGCTTAGTTATTGTGCGTATGCTAAACAGGCCAAACAGAGCGAGTTAATTAATAATGACATTTTTTCTGCAGCTCTTGGCATATAAATTAGGACCTAATGTTGTCATGTGGTGTTTCTAAAACACATTTTATTGGTGGATGGATGTAGTTGCTCTCTGCATTTATAATGAGATTCCTTCACAAGCATCTGCCTCATTATACCTTCCTCTTTTCCTCTAAACGAGTGAATGTGTTGCTGCTTGTAAATGCATGCTTTTTCTATTAACAGTCATCCATTTATTAAATGTCATGAACTTTTTTCCCTCCGTGTTTATATTTTTTAAGTACCTGATAGTCTGACCTTTTAGAGGTGTTGGTGATGTTTGACTATAAACCTGCCACTTTTTTTTGTTGCAGTGCAGATACGGACAGGAGGCTATGGAGGCAAACCGCAGTAGTCCAACAGGAAGCACGCCGCCTTCCTCATCTGCAGAGCAACCTGAGGGGCGCATTTATGAGGTAGCAGTGCAGAGCAACTCCACCAACCACAGCTCACAGTTTGCAGATGTGGCCCTGCTGCAGACGTTTAAGCCTCTCATCATCCCTTGTTACGTGCTCGTGGTTGTTGTGGGCGTCGTCGGGAACTACCTGCTCCTCTATGTCATCTGCCGAACCCGCAAGATGCACAACGTCACCAACTTCTTCATCGGGAACCTGGCCTTCTCGGACATGCTCATGTGTGTGACGTGCGTCCCCTTCACTCTCGCCTATGCCTTCAATCCACACGGCTGGGTCTTCGGCCGCTCTATGTGCTACTTGGTCTTCCTCATCCAACCTGTCACTGTCTACGTTTCCGTTTTCACGCTCACAGCTATTGCTGTGGACAGGTGGGTGGAAATACCTGCAAGCAATCACAACTTTGACAATGAGAAATTTTCAAGTTTTTCTTATGTTACTTAGATTTATTTGCAGTGTTGTGCTTTCATGTTTTAAATATACATGTCTTACAAAAGTGTTCATGCCTCTTGAAACATTTCCACAGTTTTTTATGGTACAACCACAAACTTCAGTGTATTCAATTAGGATTTTTGTCATATAAAGCAGTGGATGATTATGAAGATTTTACTGTTTTTATTTTATTTTTACCAGGAAGTTCTTTGGCATAACAACTCTTTTCTGAGACAAACCTAACCAAGAGGCACACTGGTGTAGAGCATTCAAAACAAAACAGTTTTAATTTGAAATTGCAATGTATTTTGCTAATTATTTCAAATTTAAGGTGTAGTGTAAGAAGAAAGCTTTCTTTTTTTCTTTCTTTTTTTTTTTACCAATTTCTGAGCAAAGTTTGGAGACCCTGAGGAGGAGTTGGCGTGATGGACGGGTATTATATCCACTTATGACTGGAAACATGGGAGTAGCTTTGCCCAAGGCAACTTTATAACTAAACAAAAGTCAATGTTGTTGACTCCTTTGTTTCACTGAAGGCAATGGGAACAAAGTATGAAATTCACAGTGGTGCATCTTGAAGGCAGCGTTTGTAAAGCGCTGTGAAATATTGTATCCAGGCAACGGAGAACTGAGGAACCTGCATTCCTGTTTGTTTCTATAATCCATTCAGGAAAGTTGTTTGTACAAAAGTTTTTCAGCTTCTGACAGGATTTGTGTCAATATCTATCCATGTGCTCAAGTAATAGTAGGTATTTCAGCATTGTTTTGTTTTTTTTTCTTGCCACTCTTTCAGATTTAGAGTGTAGACCAATAGTTGCTTGGTTGACAGATTGTGTTAAGTTTTGTTCTTACCAAACCAGTCAGTTTAGGTTTGGTAGCTTGGTAGAATTCTCATTTACACTTTTTGGATGACCTACAGCTCAATAAAGCCCATTAAAATACAATGACATTTGTGGTGTATTGGTTTTCCAAGGTATAAATCACTAAGCAAAATGTGGCACAAACAAAAATAAAATGCACTTTTCTAAATAAGAGTGGATTACAATAGTAACCTAGGAATTCACAAGCCAAATAATGCAATCATGTTGTATTCTTTGAAAACTAGGCAAATGAAGGGCGGTATTGATTTGCATGTACAAAAAAAAATCTGTTCTCCTTAATCAACAATAAGGTCTTTAAGTGCCAAGCAATTACTCAATAAGTGAAATTTCCTAATCAGTGAGCTTCTCATAAGAGCTGACATGATGCAAAATTAAGCTAGATTAGTCAAATTCTTGAAAATGTCATTATTCTTAAGGGAATGTGCAAAAAAAATCTAACAAATAAGCTGGTGTGAACTTCAGATAACAATTTTTCATTTGACTTTCTAAGGATCAAGCCTTCATTTATCTTTAGTAAAGCTTCTCTCCTTTAGATTGGATCACTTTAACATAAACTGAAAGTTTTAAGTGCTTGTTTTTGTTCTTTAACACACCTGAGCTCAGCGCTAAAATGCATTATTTGCCTGTCTTTTCCACCAAGACCTTACAGGTCATAGACTGCTCAGCACAAAGCTGGCTGTCTGATTGAAAAGCACGTCAGCATACCTCATTAGATGCACAGAAACAGCTTTAGGCCTAATTAAGCCATTTAGCATTTCTCCACTATCTGATCGCTAGGACTTGAACTTTCAGTTTAATCATACTTATGGAGATGTTACAGTGGCATTAATTCATCAATCTGGTCCTGATTAACCATCCATTAATTATGTTAAAGTTTATAAAGTACCACTCTCCCTTCGTTGCAGATATTACGCCACGGTTCACCCACTGAAGAAGCGAACCACTGTGGCCACTTGTGCCTGCGTCCTCATCGGGATCTGGCTGCTGTCCTGCGGTCTGGTGGCTCCGGCAGTGACTCACACCTACCATGTTGAGTTCAAAGAAGAAGGCTTCACCATCTGTGAGGAGTTCTGGTTGGGCCAGGAGAAGGAAAGACGGGCCTACGCCTACAGCACGCTGCTGATCACATACGTCCTCCCCCTTTCGGCCGTCTTTGTCTCCTACCTCTGCATCACCGTCAAGCTGAAAAAGTGCATCGTCCCTGGAAACAGGTCTCAAGCCCAGGTGTGCGTTCACCAGGCCCGAAAGAGGAAGATCTTTCGCCTCGTCGCCCTGCTGGTGTCTGCCTTTGCAGTTTGCTGGCTTCCCATTCACGTGTTCAACGTTCTGAGAGACGTCGACATCCACCTGATAAACAAGCAATACTTCCTACTCATCCAGCTGCTGTGCCACCTTTGCGCCATGAGCTCTTCCTGCTGCAACCCCTTCCTCTACGCGTGGTTACACGATCGCTTCCGCACGGAGCTGAGGAAGATGATGAAGTGCAACCATCGCATTGGAGTCCCCGCCCGCCACTGCGCAGCTGGAGTTGCTTTGTAGCCTGATTATTTGCTTATTTGTATTTTGCGCAGATGGGAACTTGACCAACGCTATCCATCAACATGAAGTGCAGGTGCAACTCAGCCATTGTCAAGCAGTAAATAATCTCCTATGCACAAACCAAAATCAAGCAATTCGCTGCTGTTCCATCCATCTGATGCGCTTCAGAAAACTGCCTCTAAAAACTCTGTGTCTCACAGTAAAGCATTAAAAATGACCTCAACAAACAGTAGAAAAGATGTGATTATGTTAGTAATCTTCAAGATTTGTATATATGATGAAACTTAAGATATTTACTTAGAAGCAATCATTTTTATTGTTCATAAGCAGTAAGGATTCATTTGTTGGTGAAACAAACTGTGTTTTGAATTCAGGTAGATATGGTTGTATCCGAACTTGAGGTGGAACTCACTTAAACATTTTTTATTGAGTTAATTGCAGGGTCTCTAATGAATTAATCACATTTTAATTGAAAACTATATACTGAGAAAATATGCAACATTTTCAATTCAAAAAATCCTTTTTCTTGCTAAAGTATTGAATACAAAGGCATATGAGATCAATAACAAGATATTTATTGTTTTTAGTCTATTATTTAGATTATGTTATTGCAAAGTCTCTACTTGGCTTTCAAGTGTTTCAGTGTCTCGTTTAACAACTTTGATGTGTTAAAGTCACGGCCTCAAACCTAATACAAATAATTTATGTACAAAATTGAAGAAATCTTGAATGTTTCATACAATGTCAGAGTTTACAGAGGAATTTTAATGTCTAAATGGATTCTGATTTATAATTTTGTTTATTAAATATGATGAGGCTTCAAATCTTCAAGCTCACAATCCTTCAATATCTTATGCATAAATTGCAAACACGGGCAGAAAGCTCAATATTTGCAAACATATTGTTTGCAGGAAGTACCTATCTGGAAAACACGAGACGCTGAATGTCACCGTTAAACGAGAGGATCACGACCAAGACGAGATTCAAATTGATGAAAAAAAAAAAAAAAAGGTGTATGTGGAAAGGAAATGAAGGGAAAATCAAACTATCAGTTCAAATCACTTTTTAGAAATGGTCACTACATGTGACTATTTTTATTTGATTGTTTCTAGTGAGGCTCTTGCGTCAGATTGGATCTTCATATCCTTCTTGAAGCAGTGTGAGTTTAAATGTGTGAGGCTGCGCCCTGAGGCTTTCATCGTCTTTATGCCAGCAGCAGACGAATGTACACCAACATCGAAGTCATCATCTTATTTTTGAACGTAATCATTTGAAATTGCCTGTATATATATATGTATATATATTTAAAAAAAAGCTAACGATCAATATTGTATTGTGCTGTGTATGCTTTGTTCCTCGTGGTTTTGAAGTTGGTATGAATGTCATATTTATCTGTAGCAGAAGCTATTAGCTGCCAATTTGGCCTAACTATCCACTTTTATTATAGTGTTTCTTGCAGAGCTACTACGTCTTGTTACTGGCATGCTTCTGTATGAACTTATCTATGTCAGTAATGATTATTTATAGATACATAGAGGGAAATGACTATTACATGCATTGATTTTTTCTTCATAACTAAGGGATTGAATTGGTTTTAAGTAAGACAATACAGAAAACCACATTCAGTTTGGTTTAGAGAAAGAAATTAAAGCTGCTATAATGGCCAAACCAGTTACTCAATAGAAATCTACCATAATTTCTGTACTATGAGGTGCTAATGTTTTTCATAAGTGTTGAAAATTCACACACACTTCCTCTGTCTCTCTTCGTTTTTACTCTCAATGTCACTTTCATCTCAAGACAAATTCACTCAAAGCAGTCCAGCTTTTTAAAACTCCTTGCTTAAAAGCTGATTAGGCTCATTGCGATCAATTACTTTTCCTGGGTCGGCTATATTTTTTACAATCAATGTACGGAAATAAAAGAATCATTTACAGTATATATTTCTGTGTAAATCTTTAAACTCTTGCGGCTTATAGAAAAGTATGGCCTACATTTGAACCCTGTTTGTGGGTGCGGCTTATATTCTGGTGCGCTTATTAGTCCGGAAATTACGGTAATTGAAAATCTCCCAGAAGCTTCAAGATTTAAAGAAAGTTTGTGTGGAGAAAGGTTGTTACCGACATCCCTCATGCATAACGGATGAGACAAGTTTCTTCATACAGGAGGCATCCGAAAGCTGGTATTTTAAACTTTTTTTTCTTCTTCTTCAATCTAGCACATGTGCCACATAGTTTTCAAAAAGGGTTTTCGGGTCTTATTTTCTGTGATATTTCACTTTATTACATTCCATTTATGGTCTAATTTATTTCTATTTGGCTACATGTGTGGTTTACATGGGTGGCCACCTACAGCTGCTATTTCAAGTCAGATTCATTTGAAAAGTATTCACTGAGAAAATATTGATGTTCTCAATACTAATGTTTCATTGTCTGTAAATGTATTTTTCTTTCTTCTTATTATTATTATTTGTTATGCACTTATTTTGTTTGATCCAACAATGTGTTTGCTGATGTTTTGCATGTTAAATACATGTAAATACATGAAATGAAAGTCTAAATTAAAATGCTTAAAATCAAAAAAAAAAAAAAGTGAAACAACCCTGGCTTCAGATTAGTGTGAGTGGACTGTGGTGGAAGTGGAAATTCAGTTACATTATCGGGTCAATTTGCAGCTGCACGGCTAAATTTGCTAATTAGATGCTGAGAGGGCTAAAATGTTTGCATGTGAATTAGATTTCCTTGTTCTTCCCCATGAAGAACAAGGAAATGTGATAATTCATTGATTTCGTAAATCTTGTCAGCATTATCTGGGGCTTGCTCATCCATTCCTGCAGATGGATGAGGTTCAGTCTGATGCAGTAACCCTACTGCTCTCTGTGAAATAAAAGATTACCACTTCCTGTTCTGTTTGGTAAAATGAAACAAAGCATGCAGGAAAAAAAATAGATCTCATTTACCTGCAAACATTATGTTTTTTTAGTGTACTACCATGAAGAACATCAGACTTTAAATCTTAAAATTACAAAATTCATAAAGGACACAATGGCTATCTTCCAGATAAACAAAATCATAAAATATCACTCTTTATTAACTTCCTTTCGATCTCATTTGGATATCCTAGTATGGACTAAGCCCAGGTGTTATGAGAATCATTAATAAAAGTGTTGCTGCAATCTGCTGTCCCTCCAAGCCCTATTATAATATGACACATCCATTAGTGAGGAGGAAGTAAATGAAATTTAGCCATAATTTATTATAATGACATTTTTCAGGTGGTATGTCAATGTGCTTCAAGATGTGAGATTCTGAGGACACTATTGCTAACAATCATTGCTTCTCTTTGCTGTTCAGGCTTGGACTAAAGTCAGTTTGCCTCAGATCTTTAGGCTTGTTTTTGAAAGTAATTTATAAAGATGTAGTATCATTATGAATTCTTTTTCTCCTCAGGTCAACTCAGACTGTTGGCTCTAGTTGTAATTCATAAACCATTATGCATCATAAACAACGAGTGATGTTTTTCCACATCACTGTTATAAATCTAAATCTAGATGGTGTAATAAGCACTTCTTATTATTATATACCTCCTCTAGTATCAATTACTGTTACACTTTTAAATGAATATGTTGTTCTGGAACAATTAGGAGTTATTCTTAGAACACCCTCAGCTAAAGTTAGTTGAGGGTTTGTGCCAGTCTGTTGCCAATACATTACACAGGATTAGACCTGATGAAAAACAACTTCCTCTCTCTGTCCCCTGAGAGAATAAATATCCATTTACCTATGATGGGGTTCTTTTTTCAGGCTGTTACAATGTCTCTGAGCTCAAATCTCATCTCTCTAAACACCACCATTATGAAAGACTTATTAGCACTTCAGTTCTCTTACAATTTCATCATCAACATTCAGTAACCTGCAGGAATTGTGTCTACTTGGTGCACTAATGCACTAAAAAGAAGCATGATGTCTTCTTTTGGCTGCTTTCATAGTTAGAAGTTATAAAACATTTACAGTTGGAACTGAATTTTTAAAGAAACTGCAAAAAGTCTCTGTCTTACATTCAGTCAAAATAAGAATTTTCTATTTTAAACTCGCCAGGAAATAATTTGTTAATTTTCAGAGACATGTTCAGGGTTCTGATAAAGCTGAAATTTAAGTGTGTGGCCATAAGGATCATTGTTACATTTGGAGGAATAAGGAGATTTAAATGCTGACTGACTTCACAAAACGGATTCACTTCAATTTGAAAGTGCTTTATTATTCCTAAAGGGAGATGAAATGTTGTTGTAACTCATATTATCCAAGATGAAGTTATTGAAATTAAATTGTGACTAAAATATTTCAGCAACCCATTGTCACATATAAAAAATAGACTTAAACTAAACTTCAAAATTGAATCTATTATACCTGAAAACCATTCAGAATTCATTCTAGTTGCAGGAAAAGGTGATACTAGTTATTTGTAACTATTAATATTCAATTCTAGTGAAAATATTTCCTAGGTGTGATGAAATAATTTTCAATTTAAGTTGCAAGAGAAAATGAAAAGGCCTTTTTGTATGATTTAATATTTTTGCTGATTATAGTTACTTAAAAAGTATTTGAAAAATGATCAATTAAATTGAAATGTACTGTCAAATTTAAAACTGATCATGATGAAAGAACAATATCTGGAAATACTGAAGCAGCTCATCAAAGATTAGGTAAGAAGTTCAAACTCAAGCTCAAATGGGTTTTCTAAATGCAAACTAATTATTTGTTAGTTATAATGGTCATCCACAAAGTTGCAGAGTTGCAATGCTTATGGACAATAAAGTCAATATTTTTGGAGTGGCCGTCACAAAGTTCTGATCCCAGTCTGATAGAAAATCAGACTGGGATCAGATGAAAAGGTTGAAAATGTTTTACCCAGAATGCAAAGTAAAAAAGGCAATTCCACAAAATTTTAAAGAAACGGATGCAGACTTCTGAATTTAAAGAAATTTAAAGATGATCTTTGTATAATAATCTGTAGTAATACAGCAAACAATGAACGTTGTAACTCTGCTTTTTCTCCACTATTCTTGAACACTCAGTCCAACCCACAACACTCATCCTTCACCTTGAAATGTCCCCATTGAGGATGATATTGTCCAGCTTTTCCTCGTTGCTTTGGACTTCATTATTGCATGAGGTTGTCAGGAATTAACGTGCTGATTATTAACTCAGTCCTCTGGTTTTATTTGCCTCAGTTTGGCTTTGAGCAATAGGAGTTTCTAAAGAAATGTTCAACATCCTGTGGCAGGTGAAGAGAAAAGGAGGTAATTACTCCCAAATGCACTAAAGAACTGCTCTCTTGTAAAATCAGATTTTTGTGTGTCATCCTGAAGGCATCTTAACCTGATCACAGCCAATAAATAAAAGAAAGAAGTTATAGATTCTCAGAAAAGACCCTAGTTTTTGTATGAGAGTTCAAAAATAACTTTTCAAAACAAATTGCAAGCAAATTATTATAGGACCAGAGGTTATGTTTGGGGCTCATCTTGTTTTTTCTTCAACAAACTGGGCTTGTCTAACATGTAAGATCAGGTTTCTTTAGAGTCAGGAACCACAGAACGTCCAAAAAGCCAGAATCCTCCGACTCCAAGGCTCTGATGATTCAAACCCGGCTCTGTATTTTTATGAAGCACGGAGTTGGAACTCGCTTCAAATTGAGAAAAACTGTGACTGCTGGTATTCAAATCGTTACCCTGCTTCATTTAGACTGAATCAGCTGAATGGTTTGGTTCTCTCGGCGGAGTTATAAAACAGTGCAGGAAAACAAATGAATTCAGATGGAGGAAACAGCGCTCTGTCAGACTGTCAATTTGTTTTGTGGTTGCTGTGAATTTAAATTTAGTGAACACAGAACGAATACATCTTCCTTATCCACCTTTGATGACATTTCCATGTATTGATAAAAAATTATTCTGATTCATATTTCAGTTTCCAGGAAGGTCCTGATGATTGACTTATTGACTTTATGAGAACATTTCAACTGTGTTGTTTGACCTGATTTTTGTGTATTTTAAGCTAAATATAATTTTACATACATTATACTGCAATATTAACTACAGTCACAGCCTCAAACACTGTAAATATGCTCTCTATTCAGTGTGCAATACGGTATCAATCATTTTAAATTCACAATTCGTATAAATGCTTGAGAGGAAAAGCTTGCTTAAGTTAAAAACATGATATAGGATACTTTATCACGTAATAAATTGCCTTATCAAGATTAAATGGTAGTTGCAATTTTCTCTTTCTGTGTTGCATAATAATTGCAGGAAATATACATTTTATTAAGTAAAATTCTTGTGGAGACAAATCATAAGTCACCCAGACAGTAAAAAAAATATAAATTAAGGCTCACATCTATGTGAAAGTTCCTTTTCAACTATTAATTTATTGTGCAAATAAATTGTTTTATTGTTGCACCAATGTAATAATGTTAAGCAACATAAATTTTAAATAAAATAGTCAAATACAATCTCTGCAACAAGCAGGAAAGCGGCATGTTCAGTTGTGGTGAATCAGAAATGCAAAAACATTTTTGTAACATCCTTCAAAAAAATAAAAGGTTAATTCTTAATTAAACAAGTGTAAGTCAGCTATGAGTTCCCACTGTCAGAGGAGGACACCGCCTTCTGCATCAGGGCAAAGTCTCGAGCTTCTTGTGGAGTGCGGATATATGAGTCGATCTCGCTGTCAGAGATTTCCTCATCGCCGGTAACGTTCTGCACAGGCGGCTCCACTCTCCTCCTCTTGGCATGAATCACACAGGGGGGAGCAAACAGGACCCTTTTACCCCAGTTTGGTTCTGGGTCTTCAGTCTGGTGAGAATCATCTCCTTCTTGGTTTTCCATTCTGTCAGTGGGACAGAGTTGCACCACAGAGGAAGCGTCTGCAGGCTGATCCCTATTCTCAGAGCATTGGGACGGTGCCACCTCCTCTGTTGGAGAGTTCAAAGCGCTGGCCTGAGGGCAATCAGCTTGCATTGCCGTCTCATGGGTTTTCAGAGCCCGCGTTAGCAGGGTGTGCCGATGCTCTAGAATATCCCCCACCAGCCGAACAACATCATCCTGAGTCACTGTTTCCCTGACCCAGGGAAGTTCCCGTCCAAGCTTACATAGCACTTCCTTCAGCTCTGTTATTCTCGTTACTGCTGGATTACGCTTTTGCACTTTGGCCAGGTGACAGAATTTGTCGAGAGAGAGCCTGAGGCGATGTTTGTTGGGGTTCAAAGACTGCCAGCCCAAATACGTTGCTGCCATCATGATCGGTAGGGGCCGTCGTCCGGTCACGATCCAGGAATCTCCTGCCAACTCCACCAACGCCACGGCTCGTTTGGTCAACACCTTGGAGTCCTCTGCCAGCTCTTTAGTAACGTGTTGTGCACTTATTTTGTATCTGTCAAACAAAAAAATATGTTTAATCAGATTTGACTGAAATTTTTTGTAAATTGTGTCTAAAGGGGCAGTATTCTGTGTTTTCTAACCACATGGTATCATTTTGTAGCATGATCGAGTAACTTTGTCACGTTCAGTTGTTAGAAAAATCCTGTATATATCAAAAACAATTTGACTTTGCAATTTAACGCCTTAAAATTGGGACTTTGTCCCGTTAAGACGTTCCTGCCCTTTCCGACACGCTGCCTTCAGCATGTCATTGCATCAACAGTGCTCTATTAAAGGTTTACAAACATTCATCGGAGGGTTGGACTGAGAAATAGTTCATATAATAAGCTCAGTACCAAGTGTTTGCTCATTTCTGCTGCTGCTAGTTTGAAGCAGAAGTGAAGTTTAGTAGTCCTTATTCTCAATGGTGAACAGACTAAAAAACATATGGAAATGCACATCAAAACGATGGAAAATCTCATTGTATGTATATACAGCAGTTAATGGTTGAGATGCAGGAAAACAACATAGAAAGGACACCAGGCATGTCATTTATTTGCATGATGATGGTCAGTAGGTCAGAGCACATCAGTATGAAGCCACCCTTCTCCCCCACACCACACTTAGGACCCCAATTTGCTGATGATCCACTCTAGCATCTCATTGAAAGTTTTGTGCATGCTCATTCAAAGAACTGTTGCAGTGACTCCTGCACAATTATTTCAAATAACCAAATATAAAAGAAGCTTCCACACCACTTACTCCTGAACATGTGATTCTATGACATCTGCGATATTGACAAAAGGAGCCTGGATGTTCAGGATCTTGATCATTTCCTGGTAAACGCCTCCCACCAGCGTCTGGTCAGCGTCCAGGAGGCTGCTGATGGTTCCCAAAGTGATTGGCCAGTCCCGCTGTCTGCAGCTCACGAACACGCAGCAACCAGCAAGTACCTCCTTCCTCTGGAGGGTCACGTTGATGAAGCTCTCCTGCTGGTAGGCCTGCCTGAAATACGTCAATGCCAGATCTTCTATTTCGCTGTTGAGCCGGAGAATCCGACACATTTCTTTCACGCGCTCCAGACCTTAATGTAAATGTAGCAAAAGGAAAAGAAATGTAGCTTTGTATGAATATTTTAAATTAGATATTTTCCTGTAGTGATCTTAAGATAGAGTTGAAGAGGATTTGTGAAAGTCTTTAAAAAAATTTTGGCTTCTTTCATTTTTTTTGTTTGTTTTTATTACTATTATTATTTTGTTTTGCTGACTAGTGAACATTCAGGTAGTTTTTCTTCATTTAAGAAGAAAAATGATTCACAAATCATGGCAGAATCAATATCTACAATACAGCAAATAGCAAAAGATAGTTCAGACACAGTTTTTGGTATTTCCTTTTATATTTAAAACACTATGCATGCAGGTTTTACAGAAAATAATAGGTCTAGCTGCTTGGAGTGATTTCTGCTGCCTAAAGCTCTGCAAGAGGGTTCAAGAGGCATTGGGATTAAAGAAAAGGGTCTAAAAAGGATGAAAATAACATCTTTTCCTGATAAGCACAAGTATTAATAAATGCAAGACATAAACTAGTCAAGTAGTTTCTTTTCCTTGTTCGCAAAAAACAAAGAAAAACAGTTTTAAATTGTATCTTTGGTAACTTTATTAAAAACCATCCTGTCTCAAAAGCACAAGTTGTTTTTTTGCCGCTAACAGACATACATAAAACATTTCATCTGAACTAATAAGTAGATTTTAAAGCAACTTTTAGAAGAGAACCTGCTTTTTTCACAGAGGTTTTCGTCATTCTTTAGGTCTCATTGAGAAAACTGGATTAAAAGCCTCAGGCCTCCCTTAGGCCCTTCAACACTTCATGTTGAAAAGAAAATGAAAAAAATACATCTTGCAAAAAGATGACACATTACATCAGAGGTGAATCATTCTTCAGTCTATCAACTTTGTGCTAAAAAAAGGTTTGAAAAGCCTTCAGAAAGTCTAAAAAAGTACAGCACAGGCCACTTTAAAAGATTAAAAGAAGGTCTGGCTCCTTGGGGAAAATCATCTTGTAGTAGCTGAAGGCTTTTATGCAGTAAAAAGTGTATACATATAACGAGCACAAACTGCTTTGGGACAGACGAGCTCACCTTTAATCAGATTGACGCAGGGTTTTTTTGTCACTGCTGTGGTCCTGCTGTAGCTGACCTCTGTAGAGAAAAAAAAATACACATCAACAATAAATTGAACCAAATGATTGGAATTTTACCTTGAAAATAACTCAAACATTAAAAATCCACCCATTTACATGTTTGATCATTCCTCTTTTAGTCAACATCAACGTCTAAAGCTGGAACAAACTTCTTACTTTGTTCCATGCTGATACGTGGAACTGATTTCCCTCATCTGGGTCACATTTTAGCAGAATGAAAGACATGAAGCCTTAAGAGTACTCCCTCTCCTGACACCTTCCACATACATTTGATGAAAAGCAAGTCAGGTGCTCCAACAGTATATTGAGGTAATATTTAGTTAACCCTTCACAGTGTGTTTCTGTTTTCACTTCTCATAGATTAAGCATTCAGGTCATGAAGATGAAGCAGTAGAGGATGTATTTTACAGACCTGTGTCTCTCAAGGCAAAGTAAATTAAATGTTTTGTCTGGCACACACATTTTAGACACAAATGCAATTCAAAACTGGTTTCATAGCAGGAAGAATAAAGAAGGAAATTATTTTTATGACAGAGAACATACATATCACACAAAAACCAATTAAATGTAAATTTCATGAGATGGAGAAAATAAATTTAAAAATGCTTTTGACTTTGAAAGACAGCATAAATGAAGGGAAATGACTAAATAATTTTATTTAAACTAAACTTTATTTTATTTTTTTAAACATGGTGGCACGTCTGATATTCTTTCTTTTTTGATATATTGAATTTAGTAAGCACTTTGCTCACCAATATTGTGGCTGTGTTAAATTCTATATAAATGATTTTATCTAGAATTATGAATAATATAGTTATCTGATCAATGGCTAATCTTTTTTTAGTGATACAGTAACCAGGATAAATACATGTATATATGAAACTAGGGTTGTTAATTGACATTTTCTATGAACGAGGGGTTGTTGTGTCCTGTTCCTACCTGTACCCCCCACCGGGTCATCGGCCAGGGTTCCCTCAGAAACCACCGAGCCGCAGTCCACGCACACCAGCTGGGCTTGGCAGTAGAGATCATCGTCCACTATGTTGGAGGAGCCGCAGCCCGGACACTTCAAACCCGCTGCGAACATTTTCCAATCATAAACATCCACTTCTTTAACCTTTGTGACAACAACAGGAAGCGCGCCGGCGGTGTACGATCAACAAACGTAACCGGTGGGAAGTTTAGATGTGTCCGGGTAGAAATAACCGAACTAGCGACAGTTCCGTTTGGGAAATTACAATTGAACGAGCGTTCAAGGATAATCCGATTATGCTTCAGTTTGCATATTATACAACCTTAGTTTTCCCTCTGCAATAATAAACAATGAAATGTGGTAGCAAGGATAAGAAGAGACCTCAGCTGAAGAATATAAAAATTATAAGACTGAGGTAAAAAGTTTGCATTCTGAATTCGCTAAATAAAAATTAGTTGCGCTCCAAATTCATTGTAATTATTAGCATCGTCGCCACATTAAAATATGATTCAAAAATACAGACAACCGTATTTGTTAATGTTCTGTTCTATGCATGTTAATTTCTATTTTTCATTGATATTCTGCAGATTAGTGTAAAAATACTTCTAAGGGCACATTTGTTTTTCTTTAGATAAACTATAAAACTGTTAAACAAGATTTTTTTTTAAAAATAACGTTCAAGCTTTTTGTAGACTTTAAACCTGTTCTTACACACTTAAGTTCAGCAAATAATGTTTTTTGCAGTGAATGTATCATTCATTATATAAACTATGTAAAAATGCATTCAAAACCATGTAGAAATTTTCGCAATAATGTGTTACATGCAGCCAGAAGATAATTGAACATGATTTATTAAATACAATATAACCTATGCACATATAATGCAAATGACATATTGGTTTATTCTGTTGTTTTCCTCATTCATGTCATTTCATAACACTAACATACTACTGAATAAATGAAACAAGAAATAGATTTATACATTTTTATTTTATTTTGCAAATATACAAAAACACCTCAGCCAGTTCCAGACAGTGCATATTTTTCAGTGTTTAACATTCAAAGATAAAGTGCTCTTGGTTTGCAGAATGCAAAGAAAGAAAGAAGAAAAGATCTAATTACAGCACATAGTATTACATATAAGGCTCTTTTTGACCAGGCAAGGGGAACAATGTTTTGATTTAACCAGGCAGAATAGCAAGTCTTAAGCTTGAACTTTATGCTCCACATGAAAGCAATGCACATATATGAATGCCCTTTTACACTTGACTGAAAGAGAATTTTCTTATAAAAAATGATTTAATTGAAACTGCTACAGTCATCACAGTAATAGTTCATCTCTTCTTTTTCATTTCTCTTGTTGATATATTAACCTTAAGGTTTATCCTACTACAAAAGAGTCAGTATTCAGTGATGAATACATCTTTGGAAGCCAGGTTTTTCATGTAGTCATGAAATAAATAAAGCCAGACCACAGGGATCTGATCTGATTCAGTGTGTCAGCTATAAATCCACTTAGGCAGACTTCTTTAAAGAGCTCATGGACATGAGGATACCTGGATTCTCTTCAATGACTCGCACCAGTAAGTTGTCAATGTACTGCTCCAGCTCTGATATCTTTTTATCTCTCTCGGAGAGCTGGCTCTCCTGTTTCAACAACAGAGCGATCAGTTCCTCTCGAGTCAGCTGGGAGTATGGCCCAGATCTCCCTGTGCCAACCTAGGAGGGACATGAAGTAAAGAGACAATGATAAGCTTTGATCATAAAAACCAAAGGAAACATCACAGCAATCTCTAGAGTGGCATTAAACATTTAGCTAAAATTGAAGAAGAAGAAAAAAAAATACATACGTTTGTTTTGTGCTGAACTCCATTACAGTCTAATTCTGTGGCTTTATCATTTCCAACTTTACCACCTGAGTCAGACTGCTGCTCCAGAGGAATAAGGGGTTTTACAGGCTGAAGTCTGGAATGACAAGGGTTGAGAATGAAACATGGAAAGAGAATGGCAAGATGTAGTAGGGAATTTGAATATATAACTTATTTAAAAATTACATATCAGCTCAATGAAAGCTATCAACCATTGAAACCCTGTTTTTTGCAAGTTATTTTTAGGAATGCTCAAACTCCCTCAGATTACACCGCATCTAAATTTCTAAATCGTTCAAGCATATTCTTAATTAAAGATCTGAACATTGTACTGTTCTAACATATGGAGAAGTCATGGTTCTGCTGCAAGGTAAAGCACCGCCTCACTCCCAAGTCTTTGTGTTACCTCCAACAGATTTTCATACACTCTCCATTTTTTAGTGATTTATTGATCAATGCTCTCTGAGATGCACAAAGCTTAGAATATTGTTTTATATCCTGATCATGCTTAAACCTCTCCACAACTTTATCCTTGATCCTATCCTGTCTGCTGTAATTATTGTTTTTTATGATGCTGTTTGTTTACTAATGTTACTTTCTCAGACGCTCTACTTCAAAATGCTGCAATTCTTTGTGCTTGTCTATCACATAAAATGTGATCCATCCCAATGATGGTTCTGATTTGACAACATGTGAACAATGATACTTTGCAAGATACTGCAGACATACCAACGATTAAATTAGACAAATTAATGCTGAGGACTAAAGTGTCTTACCTGCGTGAAATTGCAGGAGGTCCCTCCTCTCTTGCACCAGCCATGGTCACTATCTTCTTGGACTCTTTGTTTAGATTCTCTTGGACCTGTACGTGACTTTTGACCTCTTGCTGTGTGTTGCATGCCTTGTTGGGAGTAGTTGTTACACTGTCATCTAAAACATCAGCTTCGTCATGGTTTCGACTGACAGTGGAGCTTGGAGGAGTGTCATTTGGATCAGGAGGTAGGGGAGCGCGAGCAATTTTTGAGGATTTGACTTTAGCAGAATCTTTGTCAGCAGCTTGTGATTTGACAGGAGGCCAAACTACTGGATTAGTATTAACAAAGGTTGTTGCATCATTATGAACCGTGAGCTCATTTTCCTCCTCATCATCTTCAAACGGGTTTAAACCATAAACGGCGCCGTCTTTAATCTCCACCACACCTCTGTCAAGCTTATCTTCAGCAGTGCACGGTATGGATGGAGCAGGACGTTTATTGTGTTTGTCTGTCGCTTCTTTGGCAGAATCATGTTCCGTCGTGCTCTGGGTGTTTCTCAAATCTTTGGAAGACTTGTTTAGAGGAGCGATCATCTGCACCGAGCGCTGGGGAGCAACGCTGACAGTTTTGACATCTTTGTCTTTACTCTGCTTGTTAATTTGTGGCAGATGTTGTGTCGACATCTCCTCCTCCTCCTGTTTCTGTCTCTCCAACTGACTCCTTCCCGGAGGCTTAGGAGCCGCTCTTTTTTCCCGCTGAATGTTAGTTGGGTCCTTTTCGCTGGTGGAAGCTGCCCCGCTTTCCACTGATGATGCAGCTGACTGACATCTGAAAATGACAGAGACACGAGTGTGGGCAAAAGTCGGCTGTCAATTAATCAGACATTCCACAGTGAAGCAAAAATATCGAGTCAAGAAAACATTCACACATTCTTATTCGGTTTATGTATTCACAACAGTTTGTTGTGTTTTTTAGAGTTCAATATACATTGACATATATATTTAAATTAGTCATCCAATTCAGTTGCACATCTTTGGATTAAACCACAAACGATGCACAATAAATAAATGTTTCATGATATTTCTATTCTGACCACTGTACAGTATTTTATTGTAACTACTGTACAGGTTCTAAATGTGAACCTGTATATCTAGTATTGCTGCAACCCCTAAATTTCCCCTCTTTGGGCTATTTCTGTGATTCTTCTTTCCACCAAAGAGACTCTCAAAAGCGTTTAGATCCCTTGACCATCTCATGCACAGTCCAATGTAGATTATCAATATTTCATGTGATAAGCAAACACAAAGTACCGATGGAGATCAAATGGAAGGAAAATAATGATCTGGCTTTTATGGAAGAGTAGCAAGAAGAACAACACTACTCAAAGACGGTCATAAGAAGTCCTATTTAAAGTTTCCAACGTAGGAAATACTGCAAGCATCAGAAAGTGGGTACTTGGATGCCTTCTGTTAATTATCCTAGGAAACCATTACTACACATCTTTCCTATAGTGAATCATATGGAGGGAATGATTTTGTTTAGCACAGATGGAGAAGTTCAGAGTTGATGAGAAGATGATTGAAAGAAAAGCACAGGGAAATCCTGGAAGAAAATCTGTTAGCAGCCAGAAAAGACAAAGATTCACCTTTCAGTTCAGCCACCCTAAAATATATATCTAGAGCTAAAGAGTTTAGATTGAAGAGTTTTCATGTGTTAGAATGACCTAGTCAAAGTCAAGACCTAAATCCTATTTAGAATGTGAGGAGATTTGAAAATGAATGTTTACAGATGCTTTCCATCCAATATGAGTTTCAGCTGCTTAAAAAAAATAAACAAATAAATTATTAGCCTGTTGATTTACAAGGCAATCAGATGAAATTGTAGTTAAATATTGGCTTGGCTAGGTGTTGATGCAAATGCCAACTAAACTTTAGATGTCTTGAGCTTTTTAAAAATTTCCTTCCACTTCATTTAAACTGACAAAAAATAAAATACATTTTTCACAATATCCCAAATAAATACAGATATTTGCCACAGCAACGTGATGAAATGTTAAAACTCTCAAGAAGGATGAACAGTCTAGCAGTGAACTGTAAACAGCTTCTTCACATAATACTTGATACAATGAGGCAAGACTGTGAAATGCTCTTCATCCTTCAGCCCAGGCTGCTCTCTCCCTCTAACACATGAGCTCAAAGCCATGCAATTTTTATGCAGGTATCAGCAGCCTGTTGCATTTAGAAGAGAAGTGTTGAGACGATCGGTCAGAGCTCTAACCGACTGAAAAACAGGACATGGGAAACTTTCAGATGAACACTAATATTTTCATCAAGTATTTAAATCCCTATTCACTGCCTCTTATTGTTCTGCTGATGCTAAGGCAGGCTAACTTCAGCAACATCTTAATCCTTCAACCACAATGTAACCGTTTAAATAATTAATACTTACTCCAATACATTTAAAGCTACTTTTATCAGCTTTGTACAGAAGTTAATTGTTACCAAATATTTAATCCTACTGTCCTTTAAAATCAGTCTTCCAAATTTACATTGGTTGACGCAAATTCCTGAAATGTTTTTTTAAATATCTCCTTTATCCTTTCACGTAAGCTGGCCTCTCTTCATGTTGTCCCATGTTCCTACACAAGTTTTCCTCTTAAAGTTTAGTCCAATCCTTAGTGTTTACATTATAATCTTAATCGAAACTTCACTGTAAAATTACAGCAAATATTTCTGCAGCAAATATGTAATCCGCAAAAGCAAGAGGACTGCAGAAAGGAATCACACAAAGGAGGAGATAAGCGAGACGTGAGTAAGGACATCTGGATGTAGGGTTAGAAGAACACAAGACAGAAAAGAAGATGGACACAGAAAGGGAAGTAGGACACACATTTCAGACAATGAGAGATAAATATAGTCTAGAAATCCTCTTTTTCTGCTTTCTATGACTTCCCACATCCAGAAAAAAGTGAAATCAAGCTCCATAAATTTAAAGACTGAACAGGAACCCTGGTTGTCAAACTGGCATTTAATAATATTCTAATTTATTGAATTGGTCTGTACTTTGACCCATTTCCTTCAGTTTGGGATGCACATATTTTGACATAGACTGAATGAATTGCAAAGTATTTGTTTAGCTGTTTTTCTGGTTCAAGAAGCAAAGTTCTGGCATAAACTTTAAATCCAGTTAATGTCACATGGCGTTTATTGCAATAAATTCAGTCATCCTGCATTTTTGTTTGTTGCTCTTAACACTTTCAAGAACAGAGATTCAAAAGTTGCTGACAGCTTGAAGAAAATATATCCCTGATGTGAGCCAGGAGAAAAGGTTGCATGTAGACTGATAGTTTAAATTTTGTATGTGGAATGTCGAATCATTGAGAGCAAAATTTATGAGCAAGACATGCTGACGAAGGTGGAGCGCTTCTCTGACGTGTGGATGCAGGAACATATTCCTGAATTCAACATCTCTCCAGAAAAAGAAGTGAGAGTAAAAATATGATGGACTGCTGTGGATATTACGGTGGAGAAACTCCTAAAGCGTGCCAGTGACTACAAGCTGCAAGTTTTCATTAGTGATCCATACATCAGGTTGTTTTTGTGGCTGTGCATGTAACCCAAACTTCATCCTGCTGCAGGCGAAGTCATCATTTATAGATGCTTAACAGGACAAGAGCAAAAAAATTAAAATCTTTGTTTTATTATCCCATCATATCCTGAAATATTTTCCCCTTTGAAGATTTTTAAAGTAGAAAATGATAAACTGCTGAGCCTTTCCTAGAAATAGCTCACTCTGCAAATTTAAACAGAATACTGTTAAATCACATATATCATATTGATGCCATATGCAGAATTAATTATTCTTAGGAGAATAAGTAAAAGGGAAACATGCACATACACTGGATGAGGTGAGGAATATATTTTTACGGTGAGAAAAGATTTGTCATTCCACCTGGTTATGCTGAATCATCAGTGCAATACCAGTTGAATATTGAACCACTAACCTTTGATCATCAGATTTTGCTTTAGAGGATTTGGGAGTTTCCTCATGTGGAGTGAAGTTTTCATCAAAAGGATTAGTGGAAATGATTTCTACAGGAACTCTCAGTTTGATTTTTGTTCCAACACTTTTATTTTCTTCTTTTATTTTGTTTTCCGTCTTTTCTTTGGCCAGCTTTTCCTGCTTCCTTATTTCCTCTTCCCTTCTTTCCTTCTCATTCCTCTCCTCCCTCCTTATTTTCTCCTCTTCGAGCCTCATTTTTTCTAGCTCCTCTTCTCTTTGTTTTTCCGCTTTTATTCTCTCTTCTTCTGCTCTTTTTCCTTCTTCCTCCTCCTTTTGCATTTTTGCTTGCTCTTCTTTCATTCTTTCTTTTCTTTTAGCTTCTCTCATTTCGTCTTCCAACCTTTGTTTCTCTGCCTTCTCTTTCTCTCTTCTTATTTTCTCTTTCTGGATCTGTTCTTCTTCCTCTCTTTTCACTCGCTCTTCTTCAGCCTTTCTTCTCTCCTCTTCCTCTTTCCTCAGCTTTTCTTTAGCCAGCTTCTCCAGTTCTTCTTGCCTTCTTTTACAATCCTCTTCCTCCTCTTTTTTCTTCCTCTCTTCCTCATCTCTTCTGATTTTCTCTTTCTGAATCCTATCCTCCTCCTCCCTTCTTGCTCGCTCTTCTTCGGCCTTTCTTCTTTCTTCTTCTTGTCTCAACTTTTCTTTAGCCAACTTCTCTTCTTCCTCCTCTTGTTTCCTCCCCTCCTCTTCCTCCCTTTGCATCTTTTCTTGCTCTTCTCTTGCTCTCCTTTCCTGTTCCTCCAGTTCTTTCCTCTTTGCTAACTTTTCTTCACGTTCTTTCCTTCTCATCTCTTCTTCCATCTTTATCCTTTCCTCTTCCTCTTTTCTGAACTTCTCTTCAGCCTCAATCCTTTCTTCCTCTCTTCTCTTTTCTGCCATTAGCCTAGCTTCCTCCTTTTCTAGACGAGCCTTCTCTTCTTCCTCTAGTCTCATCTGTTCCTTCCTAAGCATCTCTTCTTCCTCCCTCCGCTTCTTTTCTTCTTGCTCCGTTTTCCTTCTCTCCTCTTCAGCTCTCTCTTGTTCCCTTCTGACTTTCTCTTCTTCAATCCTCCTCTCTTCTTCCTCCTTCAGTCTCCTTTTTTCTTCAGCTAATTTATGCTCCTCTTCCTGCCTCCTCCTCTCTTGGGCCCTTTCCTCTTCCTTGATTCTTTCTTCTTCCTCTCTGCGCCTCTTTTCTTGTTCCTCTAGTCTCCTTTTTTCTTCTGCCAGTTTTTGTCGCTCTTCCTCCTCTTTCCTGACCTTTTCCTCCTCTTCTCGTCTCAACTTTTCTTCAGCCAACCTCTCCAGGTCCTTTTGTTGTTTCCTTATGGCCTCCTCTTCCTCTTCTCTCATATCGTTTTCCAACTTGGCCTTTTCTTCTTCCTCTTTTCTTAAATCCTCAATATTTTCATCTTCCTCCTCTTTCTCTTCCTCCTCTTCTTCCATCCAGGGTGAATACTCCCTCACTGCTTTAAGTGAATCCACAGATGGAGACGGGTTTTCCGGGACATCCTCCGTTGATCCACGTCCTGAACTTGACAGACTGAAGCTGGATCCGGCGCGAGACGTCCGAGGCGGCGGCTCCTCGCAGTAAACATGGCTGCCGTTGATGCACAAATTACTCTGCTCCTGTTTTTGTTGGCCAGAGGATGAATCTTTGCTATCAGAGCTGCTGGAGCGCTTATGTATCTTGAACTTGAACTTCTTTTTGCCTGAAAACACACAAGGAAAATTAGCATGCATACAGAAAGTTAATGGAGGCATTATAGAAAAAGTGCTGACCCTCAGAGGAGTCCACGTTCAGCCCAGATGATTGGCTCCCGCTCAGCGAGGAGTTCTTGGCAGGCAGGACGGACATGGACTGAGACAAATTCCTCTGCAGGTTGGATTTAGGAGAAAACAAGGACATCCTTTTGTTTTGCTTCGATTTTCCTCCCTCTCCACCTCCACCAGCATCCTCGTCTTCGCTGTCTGTCAGAACCTGAATAGGCGAAGGCACCACACCTGGTGAGGAGTCCAGCTCCTTTTTCTTTCCACGGACTTTATCCTTAAGCTTTCCCAGCCGGGAGCGGGACTTCCCTGCAGCGGAGATGTCGAACATGCTAGCGGTCATGTTGTTTCTCATGAACTGGACGTCCAGAAGGACCTCTCCGCGGTCTTTGTCCGGCTTACCAGTTTTATCCAGCAATTTAAACCACCTGGAAAAGAAATACACAATATTAGGAATCCATCCTTATATGAAAGCTGTTATTGTATATGCAGATTATTCTGAAGAAATAACTAAAAAGATAAATGATTTCTATTCAAATGCCTGACTAAGGCTGCAAAAGTATAGAGATTAACTCAACTTTTTCATGTTATGTTATAACCACAAACCTCAGGCTGTTTAACGCGATTTTATGTGGCAAACCAGCACAAACCAGTGTGTATTTGCAAAGTGAAAGACAAATGATTTGTGGTTTCAAACTTTTACTTTTTAGAGACAAATAAAGATTTGGAAATTGAGGTGCTGATTTCAATCAAGCCATCACGTTTCACTGCAGCTTGGGTCAGACTGCATAGCGAGAATCGGTAGTGATACAATTTAAAGTATTGCTACAGATTCTCAGACTTAAATCTGGATTTTAGGTGGCTCATTCTACTTTGCCTTGATGTAACACTTTCTGTTCGAGCTATGGACTGCAAGTTTAGTGTCATCGTCCTGCAGAAAGATGACCCTCATCCGCAACCAAGTCTTTTGCTGCCTCAAACAACTTTTCTTCCATGATTAAACCATTTTAGCACAATCTATGTAAGGACTCAGTTTCGGAGGACTCAGTTCATAAAAATGTAAAAAAATATATATATATATTTGTTGACATCACAGAGAGGTATTGCAAGGATTTTTTAAAACAGTTTTCAGACCACATGAATCATATATGGCATTTCTTCTCTTTGGAAACAAAAAGAAAACATCTCTACATGCGTTTTGAAATATTCCATGAGTAGAATGAGATGCAACCAGTTTTCATTTGTGCGTAATAGCAGTTTAGTTAATAAATGTTGAGTTTGCATTCAGTTTTGATCCAAGTCAGAGAAGGAATTAATTCAGTTTTCTACAGGAAGGGATTCTCTGACAGTTTGGATGTTTATAATTAAGTTTTGATGATAAAACCAAGGAGAATTATTAAATATTTTTAAATATTAAAGCTCAAATTTAACATTTTGAAAGCAAACAACCTTTTTCTTCTTAATGCAGATTTAATCTTAAATCACTTCCTGTTTGAGACACAAACATCCCTTCATGTTCCAGACATTTAAATCCACTGAAAATTAACAAGCTCCTGAATGAGTTTTGTTCTCAAACCAACCAGATTAGACTTTGCTTCCCACAGAATTTACAAGCAATGAATCTCCAGTTAACCCCATTTTTACCTTTTAACCAATTGGTGTTAAACAGAAAGAAGAAAACATCACTACAAAGATATTCTAAATAAACTGATTTCCGTCAAAAGAAAGGTGCCCCCGCTTCATACTGGTTGTGAAACAATTGATGTTTGGTGGTCGACAGCACAATTTTTACAAAGAAAACCAAAAGAGTCCACTCAGCATTAAATAAATGCCTATCGAGCAAAAAGCTGAGGTCAGCTCACGACTGACAAAACGACTTCAACTGAAATCTGGATTCTAAAGGAAATGAGGAAATCAGGAAGGGGCGCTGTGAGTGTAAGTAGAAACATGCTGAGCTGCAGCTGCAGGCTTTTCTTTGTTTTAAGAACACGACTGTCTGGGCATGTTTTCATAGTTTTGAGTTTATACATGACACACAGCATTTACTCCCTGAATTTACAGGCTTCCCGGGAGGCAACAGAAATAAAATACCTCAGAGGATTGCTCTCCTCTCATTGTCCTGCACAAGTTATGTTGCTTAGATTTGCTCTCCTCCTCCTCCTCCTTCAGGAATGCTTTGGCACAAACAAAATTAAGGAGGGAAGCTGCCTTTTCCTGGAATTTGATATACGGTTCAGTCACTGCTGTCACAGCCATCCCCCCCCCAGCCTGCTGCTCACTGATGGGAAAACTGGAAATTATCTGCAAATTTCAGGCCTTGAGATTGTAAATAATCTGTGCATCCAGCATGATTTATTCAAAGAACATCCTTCAGATATGCACTGCTAAATAGATATTGGATTTATCATGTGGAGGTGAGCGGGAAGAAGATAAATACTCAGCTTTTTTTACTTCTATGCATGGACAAGTCTTCATTTTACTAATCCTGGCATCTTTTGGACAGTTTCACAGGCGGATTAGATCAGAGTTTCTTAGACTAGCAGTTTAGCTCTTTCATTCTGTGCAAACTAGACACTTTTATGAGATAAAAGATTTTTAAAAAATATACATATGTAGACAAACCCTCTATATTCTGCTGCAGTAACAAATTAAAGAAAAACGAATCCAAATGTCTGTGCAAGTTTTTAAGACTTAAAGCAAAAAAAAAAAAAAAAACTATCCACCCCTAAGAGATTTGAGATCTCATCGTATTTGTAAAAATTTGCAAGTTGTTCTGTTTAATAAGCTCAGCCTCCAGGAGTGGATTTATTAAGCAGCTCTGGGCTCCACCAAGCAGCAGCACAGCAAGGAAAAGGCTTGAATAATCAACACCTAGACCGCAGAAGAAGACCTTCGAAGAGAATCAGCGCACGCTCTGCGACATCCGCAACCTTGGTGGTATCTCTAAGTTCAAAACACGGCTGAATGTGAATTCGGCAAATAAATTTCCAAATGGGGCCTCATGAAATTTTACACAAGGTCTGCAAACATGGCGCAGATTTATATTTTGGACTGAATTCTTAAGTAAGTAAACATTTCCTCTAATAATTTGTTATCTTTGCTAATCTTTTTTAATCCTGAATTCATCAACTGGATACATTCATATTCAATAAATCAGAATATGAAGTCCAACGAGGCTTGTTTGATTAAAAAGTACCTTTAGAAGATCACTTTTAAGCAGATACTGAATATAATTTTTATTAAGCTCACATTTGTGTATTAAATGCTTTTTATTGGTCTGATAACATTATAGTTTTAATGTTGTGCTTTTTATTAACTGTAAGCAGAAATAAAGGTTTGAAGAAAACAGCTACATTTAGTCACACCTTCATTCCTTAGCTTATTTCTGCCACTTACATCAATAATCTTATTTTCAGAGAAGAATCTGGACAGATCAATGAATTGAGAAGTAAAATGTTTGACAGCTATTATTCTCTTAAACCAGGGAGTCGTACCTATGGCATATTCTGCTCTAAACAACCATCAGTCATGGAAAACTATTCAAGATATTCCATCAAGATCATCCCTGACTTCAAGGACGGGAGAGTAACTCTTAATTGTAGTAATTAGTATTTACTTCAGGATCTCAATTTTTGGGATATTTTTAAATTAAACCTAAAAATCAGAGTGGGCATTTTACTGTTTGTTTAGTATTGTACAACAATAGAGCATCTACACCACGGGTCACAAAGCCAGACACACTCTACAAATAAGCCAAAAAGAGAAGAAGCAAGTTCCTCAAGTGAAATCAGAGGGGAAGTTGCAAAAGCATTTGGGTGGAGCCCAACACTCTCTGCATGAGGTGGAATTAAACTGGTGCTTGATCTGCAGATTATTTTAAACCTCTCTGAGCTGATACAAAGTGTGATACTTTACTGGGCAGACAGTACCAGAGGAGGATAATAGATGACTTGACTTTTTTTTGTTCTTTTTCTTGCAGATACCCATCGTACTTTCTCTGGACACATCCTTCCTGGGCCGCTGATAACACAATGGCCCCGACTGACTCAACAATTTCTTATCACAGAGCACAGCTGGCAGCGGGAGAACAGCTGAATAAGTAACAATGTAGCCGTAAGAAAGTCCAAGGACTAAAACTGTCAGTCATGTCAGAAAGGCCAAAAAGGAAGATAAGAAGAGCTTTTAATTGTGTGTTTAGAATCATTCTTTCAAAAGGGGCTTATAGAACAATTTCATAAAAAAAAAAAAAATAAAGATTGTGAACAAGAACAGCAAGTTTTAGTGCAGTTATTCAGATAATATTCCTAAAGGAACAGTCAGCAAGATCATGGTCTTACTCTGGCTGGAGGATTGACCACAAACTGATCGGTTTCCTGGCAGTCTTGGCTATAAATTTTCAATATGGCTGATGTTCAGGATATCCCAAAAGTTTCATGTTAGCCTGATTAATCCATTAGAAAACCAGGCCTAATGTGCATCTGGGACCACCATCCACCAGGACCACACAGTGCTGTGCTGTTTCTAGTCATCTGTTGCTGTTTAGTTGAAATGAAAATTTACAGCTAATACTTTATTTCACCAAGATTGTGCAATGCACCAATACCACAGACAGCGAGACAAACCCTCAACGTAATGATGACGACTCCTTTGACAACATATGGCCTGTAGTCTGACTGTATGGTCACAGTCATTGTCTGGAAGACCAATTTGTGCCCAAGCCTCTACTTCCTTGCTTCAATTTTTAGCTTAATCATACCACAGGAAATACCTGCAAAAATTTATGGTTTTAGAGTTTGCAAACTGATCTTTGTTGCTTTTGGAATAATGCCTTCTTCCTCTCTGAGTGGCATTTCAGCTCATATTGCTTCTCAGCTTGTTTCAATGTAGAAATTGTTTTCTTTTTCTCTTACTCGTAGTTTGTTCAATTACTTTTGTAAGGTAGGTGCACCTTCATTTAACTCAGATGTTGCAAATTACCCAATCAGAAGCTCCTAGAAGCCATGACATTATTATCTACTTTTTCCTAAATTGCTTAAAAGGCATGGTAATCTTTGTATATGTAAACTTCTGAAATTGATTAAAATGGCATTGATGAAATAAATCAATTCTTATTTCAGTTCTATAAATAGAATAATTTCCCTTCTCAAACTGAGAATCTTAATGTGACTTAATGTCAAACAGGGAGAAAAAACATTTACACAAATAGTTCCAGTAGTTTATGTTTGAGCCTTACCCAGAAAATAGATTGGTTTAAATAAACAATGAAGTTGAAAATAATTAAAAGCACTGCAATTTCTCGTATTAATTTACCTGGTGCTCACAGTCACTGTGCTTTAATCATTGACTACAGATTGTTTGTAATTCATTAGCCTTTGCAGAGATGGCAGTTTTATTGTTCTAATACCTGAAAAAGCTGAAGTTTGATGATGTGCCATTTTCACCAAGACAGACAGTCTCACATTTTACAGAAGCCACAGATGAAAATGACGAATAGGATAACAAATAGGCTGATTCTATCTGCTTCATGTTCTATTTTATTATTTCCTGGCACTCTTTTCCTATAAAAAACAGGAATTGAGGGAAAAATGATAAGATATGTTGACATGTCTTTCCCTGCCATTGTGACCTAATCTTTACCCAACTTTAAAACTTTATTCTAAATTGATAATCTGTGGTGAAACAAGGCCTTCCTATTTCACAGTTAAACCTCAGTGGTTCAGCTGTGAAAAACTGACCTTACTTGACTTTCACTGTTGCTGTCCATGTTTGTTTTCTCATTGATAAAATGGTCAGGAATGCGAGGCCAAAGCTGGAGGGAGTCACTGAGCTCACAGAAAGATCAACACAAATGAGCTGTGTCAGAATTCACTGCAAAAGAAACACGCAGAGATCCTCTTGTGTTAAAGACGATCTCTGATTTTCATATGGCTAGTTATAAATGAAGAGAACCAGGCAGATTTTTTACATGTCTTAGTATGCTAATAAATCCATGGCACTGGAGATTAAACTTTTATAACAACTTCAAGGTCTAGTCAGCTATTATCATCTAGTTTAGAGGGGAAAAACATGATTCTTTAAAGTCAGGTTGGTTTTATTGAACTGGATTAAGCTGCTGTTTGCGTTTCCATACCAAGGCTGAAAAACACACGGTGGATGCAAAGACACAAGTGTTAATGGGAAGCAGATTAGAAAAAAAGAGAACTATTGTTCATAGCAGCATTTGTAATCTCTGCTCACTGATTTGAGGTTTTGGTATAAAGCTAACGAATGGTGCGTGAAAAATTGTGAAGGTCATAGAGACTGTTTGGTCATCTTAATCCATCATGAAGGGGCTTTCCAAGATCACCAGTGCTACTGTAGAGGCAAAAACTTGATCAATTTAATAATTAGATAAAAGAGGTAGAAATCAATTTGTGCCCAATAAAGATTGCCCTTTATTTAATTTAATGAACATTTGGTGTATAGAAAGACTTTCAAGTTCAATAAAATATGTGAATTCTGAATATTCTTCTATTGCAAAGTTTATATTGTTTTTCTTTCTGTATAAAGGGAAATAAATAAGCTCAGTCAATGAAAATTAATCTCTGAACCAACTGCATTCATTTGCTTGAGTAAGTAATGCTGCTTGGCATCCTCCAAGGCTGCAACCAAGGAAACAAATCCTCTAAGCTGCAACGCTGCGAGTGGGCAACAATCGGAAACCAAACGCACGTAAATGGGCCTGTGCAGTGATGCATGTTTGAGTGTGTGGGATCTCAAAGGGCTCGAAGGTGAAGATCACAGATTCTTCAAATGTAAACACACAGGACAACTTTTCACAAATGCTGCTGTTGGTTTGGTTTGTCTGCAAATTAAAAATCGAGACTTTACAAAGGGATTATGGGAGTTTGGAGCTCTGAGACCACAGAGGTTCAGCATGACTGACAGCAGAACCAAAAAAACAAAACAGAAGTTATGTCTCTGTGGCGCAGGTGGAAAGCAATTACTTTTACCTGCCAATATTTAATTATAAAGAAATGAAAACTCACTAAAACTTTCTGCTCAATGTTTGTTCAGGAAAACCAGAAGGCCAGTAGTTACATTTGTTTGCATAACAACTTTAAACTATTGAATTGTACTTTTATATTTCTTTCTAATCTGGTGTTAGTAGATTTAATTTCAATTCAGTGTGATTTTTTTTCCCACAGTAAACTTACTCTGTCTTGTTGCTGGTTTTGTCCTCACTGAGCTGCAGCAGGTTGATGACAGCCTGTCCCAGCAGCTTGTCGGGTCCCACCAGAGCGCGGTGCAGGACCTGGACGTGCAGCGTGCTGCGGTCCTTCCCTCCGCCTCCTCCTCCCTGAAGCAGCAGCGGTGGCAGGTCAAAGGAGGCTTCCTCTTTCCACACCGGAGCCACGCTTTTCTCCACCACCGACGTCTGGTACTTCTCCTTGCCCACTTGCATAACCGCGTACGCGTCATTGGTGCCGCTTTTCCCCTTTATCCTGAGGCCTCTGGCTTGGAGCACCGTTACCTGGACGCTTGTGGGAGTCCATTGCTGATCCGCTAAAGACATGCTGACAACACCTGCTGCTGGCGCAGTTACAGAGAGAAACACCAAAACCAAACGCAGCGGAGCCAACAAACCACCTGGCTCGCCGCGAGACTGAGGAGGAGGAAGGAAAGTTAGTTGAAGAGCCCAGCAGGACTTCAGGAACCAGCTGATTGGGCGTGGTCACATCAAGAGGGGGCCTTGGTTTGGAGAAGCCACGCCCACCTTAAACTGAGTAGTGGGTGGATCAATGAGCTTCACTATGAATGAACCACACCTGTCAGTGCAGTCAGAATCAATACGTTAGAGTTTCCGTTCCTTTGAGGCTCATTTATTAGATTAAAAGCACCTTTAGAAAAAAAACAAAAAAAAAAAACAATATTTAAGCAGGTTAAGTTAAACCCACCTTTGAACCAATGTAAAAGTCCACACCATAATGGTGTGGACTTTTTCAAGTTCAAGTTTTTCAAGTTCTGACCATATTTATGGTCAGAACTTGAAAAAAAATCATTTTGTTACTCTGCTCCATCAACGCTGAGCACACTGCAGCAGGATATGAAGCTTTCCACTGATTATTTTGGGACGATTCAAAATGAATACAAAAAGAGAAATCTTCTTATGAAACTTGCTCTTGTTTTTAGCTCAGATTTTAATTGTTTTAATCAAAACTCTTGCAAATGAGATCCCGGATCTCAATGAGACAATCTATAAATACAAGAAAAAATTTTTATAATTTAATTTTAAATGGCACGTTTCCATTGGCAGTAAGAGGAAAATCCTCATAATTAACAAAATTAAGGGGTATGGATCTGAAAGAAGTGTTTCACCTAGCAAAAGTTTCTGAAATTGATTACTTAATAATAATGCAATGATGATTTTGATTATTCAGTTGACATATATGTATATAATATATAATAAAAGTTAAAAATATAGGTAGAATATGCTACCTAGATTTACTCTCCTCTCTATATAGAAAGTACTTGATATCATCTCTGAATGTTCAACCTGTGAAACAATGACATGTAGATGCACATTTTTTATTTAGCATTTTTACATATATTCTGTGTTTTTGCCCTTTGCCCAAACAGGCGAGTGCAGAACCCTCAGTACTAATGAGCAGTGAGGTTTCTCCTGTGTCTCCATGTTGTTCATGTTGGACCTCCATGCTTGTTACAGAACTGATTTTCTGATTCTTCTTTTGCCTTTTGCATCCACTAGGCCTCCTCATCCCCAAAATGATACACCTAGAAAATGTATTTAGTTCAGATGTAGATTTGCTGTTTTTGTATAAACAGTGACTCCTGGTGTTAGAGGGAAGCAAACAAGAGAAAAACACTTTTATTGAAATTTGATAATTCAGTTCAGTTTTATATTTGTAGCGATAACATCTCAGGGCACTTTACAAAAAAAAAAAAAAAAAAGGACAATTCAGTCTAATCATACAGACTAATTTAAAGACAAGTTCATCATTTCAATAGATCCCAGTTATAAAACAATACAATGAGGCTCAGTTAAAATAAACCAGAAATGTCCAGTGAAATAATAAACCAACAGCTATCAAACTAGCAATGTGCTCCACCTTCGTTATGTGCAAAAGATTAAAGACGCAGACAAACATAGAGCCTTGAGCCAATTAGTAAACTGACTTACAAATGCTGGCAGCTCTATAGTCTCAGTTATGCAACGTCTGGAGTCGCTGCGTCTATAAGGTTCTGCTAAATTAGGATTTCACTGGGTCACAGAACGTGATTTCCTGATAAATCATTTGAGAGATTTGAGAACAAAACAGACTTACTTTGTAATAGTTTAACCTTTAAAGTTAACAACTTCAAATTTTCTGACCTGGAACTAATTTTATTTGAAAACCTTGAAGACATGACCTTCATTGTTTGTTAATGAGTCCTACCACCATGTGTTGTATTACTAAACAGAAGATAATAACCTGTAACTATACTGGTTTTCCTCTTTGTCTCCTGTCTGGACATCGGCTTTCCGGATGGTTGTGGTTTTCATGGTCACCCAGAAGTATTTTGCTGTAAAGCTGCTGTTGTTCTTCTTTAAAAGTATCCTTCACTTTGGTTCGTTTCAGTCCGGCATCCCTGGGTGAGCATACATAAATAGAAAAGGCACTATCACTCAGAAAATCAATGTTAACGCTAATGATTCCCACTGACCCTGAAGGGAGCAATTAGCGTTTGAGCCGCCGATTTAGCTCCAGGGTTTAATACTGTCAAAGATTAAATCCCCAGTAATGTATTTCATTAACTAGGGCCGGTGTTCTGCACTATTATTACTGTCCTCATAAAAATGTGAAATGAAAATGATAAATAAACTAAATGATATTTAAATAAAACAGTGACTTACCATATGAGGTCCACTAGCCCTCCCTGGGCAGCTATGGCAGCTTTTACTCGATTGGCGAACTGCATGGCATCCTCTCCTTCCTATAAATGAATTAAAAAAAAAAAAGAAAATAAAAAGACATCCTCTTTTCTTAATGAGACTTTACATACTTTGAATAATGTATACAGTCATAAGGTAATGTTTTCCTGTCTTTATATGCTGACAGTTGAAAACATATTTTGTAGCTTATACAAGTCATTTTCAGCTCCTGAAAAATGGAAATGGGAAGAGATATTTTATATTTTATTGCCTATTCAAATGGGCTTATTTTGATTATTCATTATGTCACTAAAATAACTGTTTGAGGTATTGTAAATACTCACCTTCCTGTTCATTGGTGGCAAGTACCAAACGCTGCAGACGATGGCCCAGCTGCTCATCATCCTCAGAAGGTATCTCACCAAACCAAATTTACTGCTGTTCCAAAAAGCATCTCCAAAGCGAGGATCATACTGAAAAAAAAATGTTTTCTCTCAGTGGCTGCTATGAACAACCTGAGCGCAGCAGAGAGCGCTACCTTAATGGCGGCAGGGTAGACGGTGCAGCCGATTTCGAAGCTCCCCTTCCTAAACATCATCACTGATGTGTTGTTGACACAAGTACCTGGAAATGAAATAATGTGAGGATTTTAAAACAAATATTTGCAAATGTAGAAAAATAGAATGCACTGCCTACTTTATCATAGGTACATCTTGACAGTACAGTTAGATCTTCTTTTTACTTTCAGATGACAGATTTGGCATTTGGTGTGACTTTCTGCGATTGTAGCTAATCTGCTTAAAACATGTTTTTGTTGAGATTTCTTTTGGCTAATGGATATTTTCTTCTGTTTAGACGATTCCCCTTAAACCTGAAAAAATGGTCTTGAGTTAACAGTATCTGTTTAAAATCACTTTAACTCTGTCTTTCTTGGGCTGAAGTTGTCTTCACCACATCTCAGGTTGCTGCCAGGGACACATTTACTATTTCTGTTGACGAAAAGTTGAAAAGATTTATTTTTCAACTTTTAATTACATTTTCACATTTCATGTTAAAATGTAGATTTTAAAAGTGAATAACGCCATGAACTCAGAGACTAATAAAATTACATTTTCACATTTCATGTGAAAATGTAATTAACAACCTTTCTTTCTCTCTCTGTTTACACATATGCAGACATAGAATAGTAAAAAGGACCATTCATTTGCCTGACAATGGCTTGGAAGGGAAAAATATCTATTTGGAGAAAAATAATTATTTTATGTGCATAAACATCATTAATATCTTTTTTGCAGGCTGAATGTAACCATAGCTATGGTTAGTACTGTTGTCCTCCAAGGTTAAGTATTAAAAGAAGTGTCCATATTTTTTGTTTTAATCTTAAGCATTGTTTTGACAATATTAATGTTTACATTTAAATGTATTTATATATAGTAGGAGAATTGTGTTTATAGTCATTTAATATTTCATACAGTCAAACTCCTCTGATTATGTGTCTAGTTATGTAGGATTTCCATGCTCACCTTCAGGGAAGATGAGGACAGGATGTTTGTTTTCATCTGCAACATGATCTCTGAGCCTGAAATAACACCAAAAAAACTGAATTAGAAGATTTTTAGTGTTATGCTACTCATTTTTAAGGTTAATTATTTTTTTCTCACAATGTATTAGTTTATTTTCACTTATACATAATATTTTTGAGCTATTTTCACTGTAGTAGAAGTGGGCATCTTATATTATTTAAAGGAAAATCATTTGGTGAAAGTAACCAATCACAAGTTCATATGTACGCCTCTCCTTTTAAAAGTGAATAACGCCATGAACTCAGAGACTAATAAATAAATAAATAAATAAGTACAACTATTTAAATATACCAAATCAGTTTTAAGGCTCTTTCTTACACGACGCTGTAATGTTACCTTTTGGCCACTAGGCGTCTGTCTTTGACTTCAGCTCGCTCAAACCATATATGAGGAGAGGACTTTACCATGGCTCTCTGGATCATTCCCAGCAAGCCTCCGTGTAACTGCCCAACCTGTCAGATGATTTCACTTTGATGATGATTTCACTTACTTCATCCCCGAGCTTTTAGAAATACTCTACTTACAACTGAGACCCTAAAAACACACACACACACATGCACACACACACTTCAGATTTCATACCAAAGAGTAGCAATGGTCATTGGCCAGGATGATCCCATCTATTGGTGTCGTGTGATTGGCCACGCAGATGCCGTCATTCTTTGGTTTGTTTTCCCTGCAGAAAAACAAGGAACAGACAGAGAAATTATCTGGATGTCTTGCTGAAAGCTTGAGTTCAGATAGGAAATCACTTTAAATAAACTCTGCTAATTCTGATTAGCAGAGTGGTCAGATATCCTAAGAAAGTGATCAAAAAATATTTTGCCAAACAATATTTAAAATTGTTTGCATTGTATGTAATACAATAATTCTCCACTGGAATGAAGAAAAGTCAGTTGAAGGCCATAAAAATAGACACACCTATGTTGAATGTAGATGTTCCTCTCACTGCAAATGTAGCATTACCATTGTTGACCCTGTACAGCAGTATTGCTCTGCAGCATTTTCAGTAAGGAAAATTTGTTTCAGAACATGAATTATCCCATACCTGTTGTGATAAGTGATGATTCCAGTCAGAGATCTAACACAGAGGCAATAACCCATCAGATGCACCTTGTCACTAAGGTAGGTTCTCAACCTAGGGTCATACACAATGATCAGTTTAGATGGATACACACACATCGCTAACATTGTCAGGTTTGTAGCTTAGTATCTATCAACATGAACCTCACTTATATTCATGTTTGAGGCATTAGTAGAACTCACATTGTGCAGGGTATTAATCCCACCAAGGTACTTAAAACAATAAACAGAAAAATACCTGTGACAGCCACAGTTACTCTGCAAAACACAGAATAAATAAAATGGTTATTTAAGACAGCTAAAAAAGTGATTTTAAACCTACTTCTTCGGCTCTCTGACCTGAAAGGGAGCAGTACACCATAGCGGATTAAAACTCCCAGAATCCACAGGGCTAATAGTTTTAGACTCATGTAGCGGAAGTTGTGGTTGCTCCTCGTGAGCAAATTCCAGTTTTCCAACTTCTGGGCCGAGAAGCGCTTGGTCACGTCATCATCTATAATGTTCTCCAAGGCTTTCCGACAGAAGAAAAAAACATCAGCCAGTTCAAACCGGGGCGCCAGACTCGGACAACCAGCACTATGTCGTAGATCTTGAATTTCCTGCTTCAAAGTTGAATCTGGGACTTTGACTATGGTACCTTAGCAGAAAAAAAATGTTGTAAAGTCTCACAGAGAAAGATACATAATTGGTTTGTGACTGAAATGTCAGTACTTTACCATTGGTATAGTGTTTGTAGAGTTGATGATTCTTCTCTTTTGCCACTAGCTCCATTTGTAATGTTGTCCACTAAATAAGGACAAATAAACAGACAGCCATCAAAAAACCTCTTCAGGTCACTAGGCTGGAATCATAGTTGGACATTTTAGGAGAAAATGTGCAACAGAAGGTAATGGTGTGATCAAAGCAATGGCATCAGACGGCAAGTTTTCTCTGGAGCACAGCTTTGCTCCACAGAAGGTTGGGAGCACATGTGCTTTGCAGATGATAAACTCTATTATGGGCCAGTTTTAGCTTCAAACTCACACTAGCCAGCTTGTCAATTGGAAAAGTGGGTCATAAACTTGAGGGAGGACAGATCTGCATCAGATATAAGAGAGATAAATTTACAGAGCCACTGTGGAGTTAGGGAACAAATACAAATGAATAGAAATAATACTTCTATTAAATATAACTATCTGGAATTTAAAATGTCCAAAAAAGTATGCATAAAAATGGAAAGTACATCATTTTGTACGATTTAAGGACAGTACTGGACGGAAAACGACATGTATTACATACAGACAAGTTTCATTCTGAGACCTGGTTTCCAAAAGTGCCGGTTTAAGAAACTCCGGTCACCGGTATCGTGTAAACGAACGGCTGGATTGCAACAAAAATGTTACCATTCAATGTAAAATGACTCAAAATATCCAAATCAACTGGTAGTGACTCCCAATCTCCCAAAATGAACATTTTGACACAAATGTGGTTACTTTCTCTTTAAACACAACATCAGGACAGAATGTGCTTCCACATATGTAGGTAAACCACAGGGACTAAGCTTGTTCAAGAAATTGCATTGGGAACAACTTCCCAGGGATCTGAGATTGCTACAATATCAACACCAACAACTGAGGCCACAAGCTTTTCTCTCAGTGGGGAGGGTGTTAAGATAAGTCTTTTTAAATGCAATTTTGTCTCTCAAGAAGAGCCTTTCAAACCTCCCTGAAGAAAAGAAAAAACAAATGTGGATGATACCAAGTCATCTGGGCACACAGAGTAGAACTGCATATTGCTGCAAACTGAGTTTTTTCATAAACATTTTCAGCTCAAATGCAACACAGTGAGCAGGAGGAGGAGTGAGGAACCTTAGCAGGAAAAACTGGTACGATTTGTGAAAGTAATTAAGTGGAGAACATGAATCTTTCTTCACCCAAGATTTGTGGGATTAGAATTGGATTTTTGGCTGAGTGATAAGAACTCAATTCAGTTGCTGTCAAAGTTATCAAAAATAGCTCTGGAGGAGTAACAGGTGAGATTACTGAAGTGACTGCAGGTCGTGTTGTTGAACATGATTTTTTCCCAGATAATTTTGTGCACCTGTTATCAACACAAAATGTTTACTTTTTAAAAATTAAATAAATAAATCCAAAGTAATTCTTATTTTTTTCTCTTTCATTCATGTAAGAGGAATCATTGGTAAAAATGATAATGCAGTGGACCATCTATTTGTGATTCATTATCTGCAAAATCCCCTACTGGATGATTTTATTTTTTTATATTTTTTTGTGGAACATAACTCCAATTTACTTGTGGAAATTTGCCTATTTGGGAAAAATATTCAAAAGAAAATTTAGCTTGTAGCTATGCTATTTTCTTTGGCACTGATTGGCTGTTCCCCCAAGAGCAGAGACCTCTAGCTTTTATAATAGCGCCAAGACAGTTTCAACTGTGGCATTAATGCATATAAAGGTATTTTTAGTGTTGGGCCCATTAGAATAGACTGCTATAAGCATTGTTAGAGGAGGTTTCAAGTATTTATGATTTTTTATGTGCCATTTAAAAAAAGTGAAAATGAAGAATCTTTGACTCCTGTTGTTTCAAACCAGACACTTCAAACTCACCTCAAATATACAGAGAAGTATCCTCATGTAGCATTTATGGATCCCAAAAGGAACTCCAAATACAGCCGGCACAATTAGGAAGCCAAACACAAGAGTCAGCCACACATCGGTGAATAGGCCAAAATATTTGGAGAGCAGATCAACAGGCAACATCAACCAAGCCATGTTTTCAGAGTAGAAGGAGACATGAAGTACGAAGAGAATATAAACCTCCAGCTTTACCAAAAGTCTGCTGCTCTGTTTATAACCATGTTGACTGAGTCAGACATCCGGATTTAACAACGTAGATCTAATAAAAAAAGAGAAAATTAAGATAAGAAACACACAAAAACAAACTTTATGATCTCAAGCTGTTGTTTCTAGATGAGAAATAAATTCAATTGTCTAGGAAATTTTCTTTTTGTATCTTTATATTCAACCTTTTTATAATAAGCTCGCAGCAACACAAAGTAACCCACAATTGTCTCTTACCATGTGTCGGATATGAATTTGTACCTGAGAGGATGACAGATGATTAGTTGGTGCTCCATCTACGAGAACAAGGGACTCTGTGCTGTTTGTTTTTCAGACAAGCAGCAACAAGTCGCTGCAGAAACACTTGGCAACAGGTGGCCAATGAGAGCTGCAGGCACTGTGCTGTCGACTGGGAATAAACCTTAAATCTGATTATGGTGGCTTTACTATGCGCTGCAGCAAAGCTTTTTGTTAGGGCAGAAAAATTAGAAAATTACCTACATTTTTAACAAAAAATCTTTTTTGATTAAAAGAAAAAAAGAAGAAGAATGATTTTATAGAAGAATTTTTGTTGAAAAATAGTAAAATGATAAAATCAAAGTGTCAGGATTGAGAATAAAGTCAAAAGATTTTTTTTCACATGGTTTATGGCCTTAAATTTCCATTTTCTTTAAATCTTTTAAAAAGATTTCTGAGTATTAGTAGTAAATCTCTGACAAATTCATGTTGTGACATTTAGCAAATTAAAATAATTTTGATAGTTCTCTCCAAAACAAGAAATGTTTGATCTGGTTTAAGTTCAGACAGTGAAAAAAAAGGTGCATCTGTCTTTTCATAAGGTGTAAATATCTGGTTTAAACTGTTTGACACTTTTATTTTTCTAGCCACATTATGGTTCAAACATCAAAGGTTTACAGGATTTATGATTAGTATGTTCAGCTTTTGTTTAAAAATGGTGCCATTTCAATATCAAATAAAAATAAAATTCAAAATATGTCCCACATAAACACACATTTTCCAATTGAAATATCTTTATTTTTAAATATTCTGCTACAAATCGCAGTAGTTTTTTGTCATGCATAGTTTCACACAGTTAAGACATAAAAATCACAAAGTTGGATTTCCCTTTTCAAATATATCTCAAGATCAAAAAACATGCATATTCTCTCATGTTTATTCTTGAACAGTCAAAGCTGTCCCAGCTTTACTTATTAAACTAAATCAGGTTTTGTAAACGTTCTTTGGCTTTTTGCATAAGAAGCTCACTTTGCTTCCTCATATTTACTGATAATAAAGTAGTAACACAGGTTTCAGAGACTGGAATGCCTTTAGGGAGGAGAATGGAGGACATTTATGTTTCAGCTCACTTTGAGGTATATAATGCTGACAAATGTTGCACTGAAAGGGAACATTTTGGCTTTTGAAATAAAAATAAAAAAAACTTACAAAATCCCCAAAATAAATCACTTTCGTGACATCTAAAACCATCTTTTATTAAATAATTTGCTGACTTCCTCAGTGACAGATTAGTGACAATGTTCTGATCACATACTTCATTATTATTCATGCAAGTAATAACCAACCATAGAAATAATCAAAAGCTTATTCTGGTACTAATGATGCTTTTTTACAGGACAGCAGCTAAATGAGTATCTTCTGCACATTAGAAATTGCACATGTATGTCACAGAAAAGTCAGTGCTACATTATACATACTTACCAAACAAATATCAGTTTGTCTTAAGCTGATTTTTCTGTAGTCTGTATCGACATTAAACATCAACAATACACAAAACGAACACGCAGACATGACGAGATGACATGGTATGTTTCTATATTGCTTTTTGTATTTGTGCTTCATATAACCTCTGCATTTAAACAGATTTCACTGCACTTTGTGTCACTTTGCTTCACACTGCTGTATTAAATATAATTACTCTTAATTGCTACAGTCTGTAATAAGAGGCTGTTGGTGTTTGCAGAAAATATCTCAAACATCACATCTGCCATTACCCACTGGGTCGGTAAACACATAGAAATGTTGCAATTATTAAAGGAAATCATGTTTTGAAAATGTACTCTGGAAAAGTCACGAGTGCAGCCGTTGGTTTTGTTTATGCTCGGAGGAACAGCAGCAGTGTGTTATTAACAGTGAGGCTCCCGGCTGGACTCGTCAGCCGTTCAGCGAGGCAGTTTTGGGGCAAGGTTGATATGTTTTTGCCGTCTTCACAGTTCAGAGAAAGTTGGTTTTCTTCGCCAGACTTTCTCCACGCTCCTCCAGCTGAGAATCCACATCCGATACAACGTTGCAGCTCTCTGGCAGGAACTTATCGGGACATCATTCGAACAAATTCTGGGAATTATGGAGAAAATGATGTATTGTTAGCATAGCTTAATGCGAAGCTTTGATTTTGTTTTAAATAAATAGTAGGCTACCAGAATTTCAAAACTTCACTATTTGTTGATTTAATTTTATTTACCTTCCATGTTGAATGTAATTAGTTATTTGATTATTTCATTTATTTAATTATTTAAACTATTTTATGGCTTTAATTTCAACACTTTGAAGGCTTGCAATAGCTGGATGTAACCTATTAAGTTAATTATTACATCTAACATTATATTCCCGCAGCTGTTGTATCTTTAAAACAAAAATAAACGAAACCTTAAAAAATACAGTAAAAATTAATCCTTCATTTTATTTTCTGAATTAATGTGCCTATTTTCTATACCCTTCTTCAGATTTACTGTTGTTCAACTTTTTTTATTTATCTACTTATTGTCAAACATCTGATTTCAAATGTAGATTAATTCCTATGACACATTAGTTAAGCTACAAAAATAACAATGCCAATAAAAAATTTCATGGTCAAAAAAAATGTTTTAAATCCAGAAAAAATTAAATACTTGCATACAAAAATACAGAACAGGTTTTTTGAGTACTATATGCAAACTTCAAAAAGTTAAATGTCAACATTTGACCATTAGATTTAATGAAATGCCTGCAAGATGTCGCAAGAATGAAAATATAACAATTAAACTAATAAAACAGTTTATTAGCTCTTGATTTTTATTTTTTAACTTGACATTTATCCTTCTTTTTCTCTGCAGGTAATCTTTGAGGTGAAGCAAAGATTATTAAAAATAATAATAAGATAATAAGATAAGATAAGATTATTATTAAAGATTATACTTCATCCCTTCATTCCAAAACCAAGAAAGTGTCACCACGACAAAGACACACTCATTTTATATAAATGCATCTCTGTATGAATAAACACACAGAACAACTCTTGAAAACTACCACAAAATGTAGATCCAGATCATAACTACTGCATGTGTTATATTGTGTTTTCACATGTGCATCTAAATACATATTAGCGATTTTACCTTCAAAGTCTACATGTCCATCTCCGTTTAGGTCAATGTCACGTAGAATTTCCTCCAGATCTCTGTGTCCAACCTGGTAAAGTTGAGAGGAAAGTGTCAACTTCTGTGGCACACACTCAGACTACATTTGCACGTGAAAAGAGACGGGCAGAAATCAGTCGGACACTGATTGATGGAGAGATGCAGAGAGGAGGGCAGTCTCTCCGAGCGGCTCCGTACCTGCTGTCCTAACAGTTTTTTCATTGCTTCTCTGAGTTCGGCTGTGCTGATCTGGCCGTCACCATTAGTGTCAAACTGGAAATAAGGGAAAAGATTGTTAAAAGAAGCAGCTGGTGTAACTCTTGACTGTACATTTTCTTTTTGCAGCCTTTCTTTACTGCACAATCTGATCTTCTGTTCTTTTTATCTCTTAAGTTTGAACCAGGATGAGACTCTTCAATGCAAATATAATGCATTGCATTTAGGGACTACCCACAAATCTGAAAGCAACTGGGTATTACTCATTTCATTTTACGAGATGATGCAAATATTTTTCAGCAATTTATGCACACAGATGTTGTGTTAATTAGTCCTGAGTTAAGTGTCACACAGCAGTGGGATCTTCCTCACCTCCTTAAAGGCATCTCTCAGCTCCTTTACTCCTATCATGTCGGCTGTTTCAGCCAGAAGTTTGGGTCCCATAAGTTCAACAAAGTCCTCAAAGTCAACATGTCCTCCCACTGTTATAAAACAAGAGTTAACCTCAAATCCACATCACATGCCAAGAAAATTCACAAAGCTATGATGCAAGGCAGAAGATAAGCCAGTGTTAGACTTTACGTCAGAAGGAAATAAAACAAAACGAAACAGTTACGGTTCATGTTGATCTGCTGGCTCAGTTCTATCAGCTCCATCTCTGTTGGCATGTATCCCATCGTCCGCATGCAGTTCCCCAAGTCTTTGCAGCCAATGAATCCATCTTTATCTTTGTCAAACTCCTTGAATGCTTCACGCAACTCTGGGGACAAAAAATCCGTCATAAAATTACATGAAAATATTTTAGAAATTGCTAATTTGGATTGTTCATTCTGCTATAAATAAAGCTTTGTTCATAATTATTGACAACACTAGTAAAACTGTGTAGAAAAGCCTTTTAAAACGTCTTTAAATAATGTGCATTATTAGTTTTGCTGTGGTTCTCATGGCTGTCATATAGTGGGAAAATAAACTTGAATTGTCCAGAATTTGTAAATGTTGGGAAGTTGAAGTCAGTATCTAAAAATTCTTACACGACTGGTATGTTCTCTAATCTTTACTTCATGTTTATAAGAAATTCCTAGACAATCTGATATGTTTATGTGGTAAAATATGCCTAAATATGCTTGATTACATTTATTATGCATTAATTATTAGGATTTTTTTATTACTTTTCTTGGTGTGAGAATGAATGTACTCAAATAAGAGATTTAATTTCTCCAAAATTGAAGATGTGAGATTGCAGCACAGCAGTAAAAAGTGATAGCTTTATTTTAAAATACATCTTCAACAGCACTGCTATTAAACTTGATTGATGCCGTCGTCTGACATACCATCCAGCTCTTCTGGCCTCAGCTCTCGGTCCTGTGAAGAAATCACAACGCAAGGTTATCACCCAAACTGTGGCTGACATGTTTAAACTCCTGCCAACTTTCCTCATTCCTCACACAACGTGATGCTGTACAAAAAAAACATAAAATAAAATAAAAAACAAAAATAAAGACTTTTGGATGTGTGCCAGCAGTTTTCAGTTTTGCTTCCAAGTGGACAGGAGGAGCTCATCCGTAAGATCACAAAGAGATGAAAACATGCTGAGAGTCTTGGAAGTCGGATAAAATTTGGCATATGGAACAAAAGAAATTAGACAAACATCAGAAATATGGTATTTGTAATGTAGGTTCTTCAAAAGTGGAATCCATTATTCTGGAATATTTCATTTTCACTGTGTGAGGAATAAATGTTTTGTTTTCCAGCTGGTATAATGTATACATACAGTGGCTCTCATAAGTGTACGCTCCCGTTAAAACGCCTGGTTTTTCATTGTTTTACTTTGTTAATGCAGTTTTTTTAATCCTTTTCATTAGGAATTTGTCAGCATCTTTTTACAAATGTTCTCTAATTCTATTAGACTGTAATATTATAATTTAACAGTCTATCTCCTGACCGAAGCCCTCTTCAGGTCAGATTCTGTCAGATTGCATCTTGGATAATTCAAAACTTTAGTTTTTTTTCTTATGCAGTTATTCTATTGATGCTGATGTTAACTTGGATTAATTGTAAACTTTCTAAGCAGAGAGGTGATCGTTTCTGGATAAAACTGACTGGTACTTAGACTTGTTCATGAATTAATTCACGAAAAATGTTGAGTTCTAGTTATAGTTGTTGAATTTGATTTTGTGTAACTTTCACTCAGCCTAGCTCATCATTTGTTAGCTCTGTCACATGAGTGATAAGTGTGAAGAAGAGAAAAAAACTATTTCTCAAAGTTAGTTTTCTCCATCTTGCTATTTGTCATAACTCAGAGTGACCTTACCATTATAATTTATACATTTGTTAACCCTGCACTTTAGCATAAGGAGAATACAGGAGATAGCTGATATACAGAACACAACTAGTGCATGTTAGAAATTGCCAGTGTTGGCCTCCTGGCCGCCTCTCTAATCAGTTTCTCCTCCATCTTTTCCTCAACTTTGGAGAATCTTCCAGTTGTTGTGTTGCCTCTATTGTCTCATGTTTTCTCCAATAGTGGATGACTACTTTCAGTGTGCTGTGGTAATAAGCCAAAAAGCTATTTTAACAACATACACATGTAAGTGTGTCCACTTTTATGTGCCAAGATCATTGCATTTGAATCTTTGTATTTTCCAGCTTTGTTTCAGTTTTTTCCAGGAATGTTTTTCACATGACAAAACCCTGCTCTTTTAACCAGTGTGTATGCTTTTGAGAGCCTCTGTGAGTTCTACGCAAAATATATTTATTTTATTAACTCACTCAGAATGCTATCTGACAATTTGTCCACTAAAACCCACAAAAATCCAGACATATTTTTCTGCATTTCTGCAGGAACATGAAAATAAATAATGACCAGGAAAGGTGTATTTCAATTGTTACCATAGCCCCTCTTCGTACCCTTCCATTTTTTACTGAAGTATCCAGCTTGTTATACTCAAATGCACACCACGCAGACACACACTCTGTTCTGTCTTGTTTCCAACAACCAAGAACACTCCTTCCATCTGAGGCTTTCAAGTCACCCAAACACCATCCTCTGAGCAACACCACATTTCTCAAATGCTGACATGATGTCTATTGTGATCACAAAATCTTTTGCTGGTGGTTATTGTGCATAAACTGCATTTTGTGCTAATCTTCTTTGGAATGCATGCACTTTATATGTTCTGGACTTACGTACAGCCAGTCGGCCCTCAGCGAAGCCCTTGCGTAGAAAGATGCATGCAGGCCCCAGCACGTTGTGCATGTTGGCTCCGTTCTGGGCCAGGGCTACTAGTGGCTCAAGATGCCCCCCCCCAGATCCCCCCTCCTCACTGGACTGCACTGCTTTGTAGTTCTTCTTCTTGTCCTGGAGCAGCATCCAGGGTGAGGGGCCAGAAATGGGAGCAGAGGTAAAGACAGGGGTAGAGACTGTGACTCATTTTGTTGAGGTGTGGTGTCAACAAGGAGTCGGGTGGAAGTGGATCGGGGTGACGGGTTCAAAGGGCATGCGGGGGCGGAGGGGTGACTGTGGACTGACACATGGGTGTCAATCAGGAAAGTGTGAATTCAGGTTAGTTATGATGGATGAAAGAACCCAGTCAAACAAAACATGTAACATGTTATGACAACGCAGCTGATGCCATAAATGAATCTGACTTGTACATTACCATCCCGCCTAGCAAAGTGGTGGTAAATCTTTACATTATGTGGAATTAGATGAGAATTGCCCAACCATTTTGGGTTAAAAATTGTTGTCTCGTGCTTCTAAAACATTTAAGGTTGTATGTTCATAGTTGTGAACTGCAACGTTGAAAAATGCCTCTAACAGGATGGAAAATATGTCGATTTTATCATTTAATGTTGGACCAAGCTCTTTCTAGATGCTTTATTTCAAAATGTCTGCACTGAAAACAGCTTCTTGGAAATGTACTTATGTGTTTGAACTTTTTCACATTTCTTCACATTATAACCATAACTCAAAATGTATTTCATGTGATAGACCAACGAAACAAAAATATTACTTAGTGTTCAGATTTTTTAAGCAAATTCAGATCTAAAGAGTGTGACATACACTTGAATTTAGTGACCTTGAATCAGTATAACGCTTGTGGGTTTTTTTTGCCATGTCTCTGTTTGAATATTCTCCTTTGTGAAAGCACTCAAGCTCAGTTGGATTCGACAGGTGACGACTAAGACGAAATTTTAACGGCTTACCACAGATTCTCACTTTGACTGGGCCACTCTCACACATAAACGTGCTTGGATCTAAGCCTTTTCATCAAGCTATTACTGTCTAAAATCTCACATTAACATATTTGCAATTCAGTCTTCTTGTCTTGTTTCCTTTTAGGGAACATTGTAAACCAATCCTGTTGTCCTAAATGATGAAGTAAAATTTCAGTTAGCCATGAAATTATAATTACCAATTAGTCAATCAAGCAGCGGGCAGATGTTGTTCTGTCAGCGGCCGTCTCAATTAGTGTGAGAGCTGCAGGTTAATTAAAAACAATCACTACCTCTCAGAGTGGCATATTCCTGCAGATTAAATCAAACAAGCTCCTGCCATCATTATATTGGAGCTTGAAAGGCAACATTTCACATCTTTTGTCAAACTCAGAAGATGAAATCTGGAGTTCGGTTCTAAAAACCAGAAAAGAGGATCATCAAGAAACTGTAAAAGCAACTGACTCAAAATCGCAGAGAATAACTGAGCATCCATTTATCAGCTGCTTAAACTCTCTCTGACATGAGCTCACAAACATAGGCAGATGAAATATTCCTTTACTTGTATGACATCCTACAAACAACCTTCACACTCCATCTGCCACCATGCCAGTCCTAATGCCAATTTGTGCTTTCCTACAGTTCTCGCCACAGGAACGGATGCCCACTGGGTAATCTGAGCAAGCGATGCATGGAGCAGGGCTACATTCTGCCAGAAAAGTACCATGAAGCCTCGTGCCAGTTATATAATCTAACAAGAAGGGGAGAAAAAATGCACATCTACACATACACACATTAGAGAAGAAAGTCAGAAGAAACTCTGCAGCGCTCCTCGAACAGATGGCATCAACAGTTGCTTGTCATATTGTTCTTTCTCAAGGATGTGCAGCTGCAGATATGAAGACAGCCACTGCTGTGATGAGCGTGCATTCAAGCATAAGGATGACACAACCAGAGGAAGTAATGAGATGAATTTGTTAGGTTTGATGTTTTTGGCAGACACTGTGATTCAATTCTGGTTATAGATTTTATCTGATAGACTCTGATAGTAATAAGAAGCTGCTTACAACAACTGAGAGGAATTTAAGGTTTTTAGGTCTGATGACATGAATCCTAATCGTGCCATGTAAAGATCTCAAGCGCTAACCAACTCTGCAGGACCAATACACTGAAACAATCCTGAGTCAACTATCCTGACTAAAAGTCATGGTGTTAACAAGCTATGACGCTAATTCTGTACCAATCCCCTGTTTGATTTGACTTTATAGCTACAGCTGGGGACGAAAGTATCGGAATGAACAGAGGGATCAGTCAGGAGGGTTTGAGTCAAATATTACAGCCACTGATCCAGTTGGTGACACACCATTACACAAACATGCACTGAGGGTCAGGGGGAGTCAAGGGAGACGACCACAGGGTGAAAAACCTCCGAGCGAAGCTTACCTTCTTGGTGAAATTTTTTAGTGACTTTACAGAGTTTCCCATTGCAAAAAGAAAACAAAAAAAGGCAACGAAATCTCCCTGTCCTTTATGTTTTACCTCTAACTGTGCTACTATGTCGGTTTGTGAGTGCACTTGTCTGCATGCATGTTTGGATGGGTGTCAAGGCATGCATTGGAGTAGAAGGATCAGAAAGGGGAAAAAGGTTCAGTGGGTTACTGACTGACATAAAGGGACATTTGGGGAAAGACAGAGGAAATACGAGGAGAAGGACAAAGGAGGACCTGCTGGGCGGTACAAGGAGACGGAGGCTGAGACAAAATAAAGGACAGGTTAGGAGAACAAAGATTATCAGGGAGAGGAAGCATGCATGTGATCTGTGGAAGATGCGAGTGCCTGAAGTGGAAAAGCAGGATTGCTTATTCATTCCATCCTCTCTCCTACAGTGTCTTCCCTCCCTCCCCTCTACCCTCGCTGTCTCTCGTTGTGTGTCCGTCAGTCTTGCTCTTTTTCCCGCACACCCCCATCTGCCTCCCAAACTCCTGCTAACTCCACACTTTTACACCATCTTTGTGTAAATGTGCCTGACAAAGTTCTTTCGGACAAGCATATTACCTTCTTCTGACCAAGAGGCTAAAGACACTAATCCAAACACACAAACACACACGCCAACACACACTTGATTAAACACATTTGGATGTGGGGCTAGGAAGCTAAAAATAAAACTCTCTCTCTCTGTCTCTTTTCTCCACCCCTTTTCCGACTCTACCCCCAGCATCCATACCCGACTACATGGAGGCAACACAAAGTCATGATAAGCTTCAGGGCTCGGATTCAGATCAAAGCCAAAATGGTAAAGAAATTACACACGGATGCTGAATTACTATGACGGAGAGAGGAGCGGAGCAGCATGTGCAGATGCAAACACACACAGACAGGGAAAGAAAAGCTCGCCAGCAGTTTGTCTTTCACACATTCTCACACACACACACACACACACACACACACACACACATTTGCCATAGAGTTTAAACACTGAATGTATACAGTAGAGCATCTCTAAAACCAGCAGTTGAAAGGAGTACATGTAAAAACAGAATATTTACTCCAATGCAACTTTGAATAGAAAAATAAATTACAGTTTTGATGACAAAATGTATATTGTTGTTTTAGTTTCCAGAATGTCTTTTGGTGCCCTAACTTACATATATTAGTTCAGCATAACTTATTTATTATGAGCCAAAAATACTTTTCTTTTATTCAGTGATTATAATGTAAGATTTTCTTGAAAGGTTTAAGGTTCTTCAGTTTCCAGAAGTTCTTTTAGAGATTTTGTTTGTACTGTGGCTTCATTTCACTTCCTTCAAAATTATTTTAGGGATTCAGTCCTCATTTGACTTTTTTTTTTTTTTTTTACATTTTAGTATTTAATTTGATGGCTTGTCTATTAAAAATTCCTGCTCTCAGATTATTATGTTGCACAGGAAAAGAAGAGTGTTATTGACTACTTTGTGTCTGTGAGATTGGATAATTTGCACACAAGAGGGAGGCGTATTGCCAGAAGCAATAAGTGAGGTTATCTTTCTTTCAGGTTTGATCAGTCTGCCAGACACCTGTTTGCTTTTCATTTTCTTGCTCTGTGTTTGGCAGCCACAGAAATACTTTTGTTATGTATGTTGTACTTACTTCTTCCAAGAGAAAACATTTCCTTCTCAATCTTAAAGTAAATGGGGATTTCAAGCATCTTTAATCTTTTTCCTCAGCTCTTGATAGTTTTGAGAAATCTGTTTTCAGTTCTTTCATTGAGTCAAGGAGAGAAAGGTTCAAGCCTAAGGATTAATTTTTCTATAGCTTGTCAGGTTTTGTTAAATACAAATATTATCAGCTGTACCTGACCGATAGGACCTTCTTCTTCTGGTCTTCTGAGAAAATAGTGTTTAAACCAGCACAATATCGCCCCCTGAGATGCTTCAGTGAAAGATTACAGATCTGAGTGGAGCATGCTTGGTTTTGCTGTGCTAAAAATAGTGTAAGTATGGACACAACAAGGACGGACCACTGATATGGAGGCATCTGTTTATCAGCATCATACTGAATAACAGTATAATTATGTTCAAAAAGACCTTTTTTTATTATTATTTATTATTTCAAATAAAAAAGGGGCCTAGTTAAATGATACATTTGAAGAAACCTAAGAAAAATATATTTTAAGTTCATCCAAAAGCTTAGTAACTTTTAAATTAGGTTTAAATTGTCATTCTTTCAGCGTTACTACCAATACCATCATTATTAATTATTTTAATAATCCTTAACATATTTATTTAAATGCTTCTGAGTATTTACTTACAAGCCTAATTCCTATCAAGTAGTAAATATCTGCCTTACAGAGATCCTGTTCTCTTTATTTCTGCTCGAAAACTAAAAAGGGCCTTTGTCTGCTTGTATTCATGCTATGTAATTAGCAGTTGTGGATTACTGTTGAAATAATTTCAGGTACTATGATCAGCTTAAAAAGTAATAAAAATGATACATTTTATAGGAAATGTTTTGAGAGACACAAACTGTGGCAAAGTAAGACATTTAGTTAGATTGTGCTGCTGCTTAAAGGTTGATGTTATTTTGAACATCTCTGCAAGGTGCACCAGTTAATGTATTTTATGCACTCACTATGTGGTTTCAAGTTTCACATGTGAGTAGAAATTACGACTGGACTGAGTTTTGAATTAACTTTTGAATTTAAAGAAAATCATGCTCTTATGTAATTTTTTTTCACTGATCTTAAATCAGCTTTCTAGTTTCAAACTTGACTTATTTTGCGTAGAGAAGGTCCAAACTCCGTTTCTGCCTTCTGCTGTGGCACATGCAGTAAAAGCATCCTCTCTTTATAAAGCCACAGTCTCAACTCCACAGGTAAGGCCAGCGTCAGTCACTGCAGTCGCCTATATTCTCTTCTCCTGCTCGACCTTGTCTGTTCGCTCCCGTTCTAATAAACACATTCACGCCGGAGTCATTTCAGATCTAAGCTCCCATTCAGCGTCCTCTTTGTTGCTCTGCAGATGATTCATCCAGCCTCTCACCGGAGGCTCATTGTGAACTTCAGAACACATCAGACGTCAGATACAAGAGCCGTCAGCTCTTATAATGTCACACCACAGTGTGCACGGGCTTCATTTCCATCTCTCTCTCTTTGTTTCTTTTTTGTATTTTTTTTTCCTTCTTCTTGGGGGGTTTTACTCACTCACTCACTAACTCAGAAAATCATAATTACTACCTTACATAACTGTGTGGACACAGCATGGTAACAACATCCTGCAAAAAATAGAGATTCTAGGATCTAACTTAGAAGCTGATTTTAATAGACTTCATTAAATGTTCCAGGCGCATCAGGAAATAAACAAAATAAACAATAGGTCGCTCACTATAAGAAGAAATATTTGAAATTTGAGTCTACAAAACACTTTGGAAACATATTTACAGCCCTTCAACTTTTTCACATCTCACGTCTTTTATGTATTTATTTTAAATATTGCTTAGCTATGAATGGAAATGAAACTCTTATGGAGTTTATTCATATTTATTCCCCTTCAGTAAATACTTTGGAAAACTACGTTACGCTTCAGTTACAATCTTTTGGAGTGTGTCTCTTCCACCTTTCTGCATCTAAAATCTTGTGCTGCCAAAATATTTGATAGTCTGCCTTCACACCTAAATGATCTTGGGTCACATCCAATTCTTAATTAATACGGTTCACTGTGATGTTATCCCACTCCTTTCAGTTATAACAAATTCAAATCCTCTGGGAAAAGAAAAAAAAACAAAAACTTTCTACAAAGTTTGGAAGTGAGCGTATGGGAAATTTTGACCATTCTAACAAAAGAACATTTTTGAGGTCAAACACTGGTGTTGGACAAGAAAGCTTGGCTGATAGTCTCCACTTCAATTCATCCCAAAGAGGTTTCACATCTGACATTTGACTCTTTGTGTTGCATCTGGTGATTATGGTTTGGATGCAGCTGCAAACCCATTCCATGAACCTATCTACGCAATGTTCTTGAGCTGCATGAAGTTTTGAGTCCTGCAGCCACCAACTCTGCTGAAAGTTGCCTTTCGTCTGATCTCGGATTTTATCTACCACTTGGTTGATTTTCTGTAGTAACCAGTAGCACTACACTTCACTGTGGAATATTTAGAAAAAAGGACATTTCATAGCTAAATTTATAAGCTAATTAATCTGTTTATTTGGACTGATAGACCTCCTATGACTGCACCACCCTGGAAAAGCAACCTGTTCTGCTCCAAATGTTTGTAGAGACAGTCTGCATGTCCAGGTGTTAGATTTTACACACTTGAGGTCATGGAAGTGACAACAAAATTCAATTGAATGGATGAAGAAATTCTTAAGGCAAATATAGCTATGGCTTTGGTATGATTCAGGTCTGAACTTTGACTGAGCCATTGTAGCATGTGAATTTTTCTTAATCTAAACCATCCATTGTACCCTTGCTTGCATATTTGAGGTCATTGTCCTGCTGGAAGATGAACCTCCATTATAGTCGCAAATCCTAATTTAACTTGCAAGGTGGTGGATTAAAAAGCAGAAAATCTCAATAAAATTAATTTTATTGCACATTACTGACTGGCTGCTAAATTTGTGTTATAAAGGAGAAAGGTGCAAATAATTATAATCGTTTCTTTTGTTTGTTTTTTTGGTTGTTGTTTTTTTAAAGAAAAAATATTTCCCACCTTACATTGTGTATTTTAGGTCTATTTGTCCTCCTAGGAAGGCAATTATATTTCTCTGTGCATCTGGATCCTGAGACGAAATAATGTGACCATGGGATTCCTTCCCTCTGTGAATTTCAGTCATCAGAAACAGCATTTGAAGAAAAAAAAAAAACACATTTGCGTCATCTCCTCATGCTTGGGCTGAGACGTCACACTTTTATCCAAATGATCCACTAAAATCACATTTGAGCAAAACATCAGACTTCATCCTAGATGTGGTTTTCATCGAGTGTGTCTCTATTTTTGTCCTTTTTTTAGTAAATCTATGTCTTTTTTGTTTCTTATTTTAAATTCAGATTGCCACAAACATTCATAAATTAAACAAACCAGAAATTCAAACTGTATATTGTGCACGCGTGGGATCTGATCCTAATTTTGTGGATTTCACCGAAGGGTAAATTTTCTGCCTCCATCTTTGGCAGCACAGATATAAAAATACCCAACTGTGTCTAAAAATAGCCCTTTCCACCACAGACAGACTGAAAACATGCAGCGGTGAGATTAAGCCCCTTGCTCTCTTTTAATTTCCATCCTCTTTGTGGTAATGATGGGTTTTTGTTTCTTTTAGTTGATTCTTTGATGTCATCAAGGTCAGGGTGACCAAGCGACCGAGGAAAAAAAAGAAAAAACAAAATATAGAAGAGAGGTTAAAAAAATAAAATGCTATCGCTTGCAAATGCAGAAGAACTAACTGTATGAGTAAGGAATTGAGAAAATACTCTTTAATCTGACTTTATGGCTTTTCATTGTGTGCAGGCATATATTTCTACCTGGTTTATCCAATTTTCATGTTTTCTTCAGTTCCTTCTACCATGAAACATTTCTGAGTTCACTCATGGGACACAGAGGACGGCGAGGATCTCTCTTGCACTCTGAAATATATTCTGCAAGCTTTATCTTATAGGTGCTTGCACCCTCTGCTGGATAACACAAGCTTTCTTCTGCATTTTTATTTTACACAACTCCGACTCCTTGACAGCATGCAAGGTTCCCAAAGATCTAAGCATTTTCATATAAAAAAAAACATTTTCAGGAGAACAAACAGAGTCAGGACTGTTACCTGAATAATTTAAAAAGCTGAAGCTTTTTTTATATTTTGTGTCTCCTTTGAATACAGAATCTGGCATTAAAAAGAGGAATGTTGCTAGTTTAGCATAGTCTAGGAGGCTGCAAATACCTTCACTGTCCTGACCTGCTGCTCTGTAATTGCTTCTACAGATAAGGAGTATAAGACAGGAGCTTGGAGCAACATCACAGCTGATGCTTAAAGGATTTGTTTGAATTACTAATCAGCTCTGTCAATTATCAAGTTGGCTCAATTTTGTCAAGTAAGATATACAAAGAAACTCTGGCAGAACATGAGGCCTGTTTGGGATGGAACAGAAAACTTGATGTTACATAAATTATGAGAGAGCTTGCAGAATTTGATTAGCTGGAAAGGTAATAAAGATATTTGCCCTACCTTCCCAAACGTTAATTGTTTGCAGTTCACTAAACGTTACAGTTCTATTCTTTGTACATTTGGATGCAGTTATCTATGTCTCAGTTCAATTCTGCCATTCACTACTGCATCACATAATCTTCTCTTTATGTTCTTTCTCCTTGTAAGTTTTCCTTATTTAATTAATTTGCTTAACCACTATGTTCTTTGTTAGATCCGTTCAAATCTGAAACATGATAGCTAGCTGAGACAACAATTTAGCTTTACACCAAAACGTCATGTAGTTCCGGCTTGAATAAAGGATAAATATCTCAAAAAACATGTCATGGTCATTATTTACTGCAGTGACCCTGTGAGCTTTTGCTTCTCCTCCAAGAGAATATTGTTACCAGGACTTTAAAAAACTCAAATTGTATGATGTTTCTAGGTTATTTTACATGCAAATTAGCTAAAATAGTTCACCCTATTGCACTTGCTACAATGATCCCTTCATGATTACATCTTAAGGTGTGGATTGTAAACTTGTTTCTGGGGAGCCACATGTCGGCTCAAGCAGGAAAGGTACTTGATTCACTAATCTGCTGTGTAAGTGTAAGTGTTTCCCCCTCTTTTTTTATTTTGGTAATACCTAAAAGAAAACACTGCTGTCCTCCAGTCTCATAATCAGGTCTTGATGGGCTATTTTTAGCTTCTCGTACTCCCTGCAAGTGAGTTCTGCTGAGATTGCATGGAGATCTTGATGTTACATAACAAAATGTGAAATGAAAGAGTTTGCAGAGTTTGACATCTCACCCTGGATTTTGAGTGATGCTGCTGCATCTCTTCAAGGAGAAAGTATCTTATTTGTTTTTCAGTTTTATTTTCATATAAGTGACATTCACAGAGTTCTTCACATAATTCATCCTGATTATGAGCTATTGTGTTTGATATCTCACAATGCAATGAGTACAAAAAGCAAATAATCTGCTCTTTTAATCCTGATGAAGAACATCCAAAATCTGCTGTAACATTTTAAAGGAATAGTTAAAAAATTATAGGAAGTAGATGATTCTCTTGGTGTCTGGATTTAGTATAATGACAACCTCAAGAGAGTTTTTTACTTTGAATCTGATTACTGATAAGCTAAGTGGTGCTGCGCTTACAATGGTCTTTCATTTTCCAACAACTTACATGTTTTATAAATCTCTGGTAGTGAAATAAACTTTGGCTTTTGATAGCAAATAATTATCCAAATACAACTTTTCATTTATTTCAAACCTTCAGTATCTTATCTTGATTTCTGAGATCATGTTTCATATTGTAAGATTGAGGATTTTATTGTGGAATGTAACTCAAATATTTCTAAAATATTTTGCAAAGCATATCTGAAACATGCAAAAGAAAATGCAGATTGGGAAATTTAAATACCTATGCGTAATGGTATTGACATGATATTAGCTGGTGTTTGCAAATCCAAGTGTGGGATTTATTTTCCTTGGCGCTGATTGGTTGCACCTTCAAGAGTGAAAAACTGTAGATATTAATTTCTGCAGTATAGTGCCTAAATGGCTTCTAATGTTTGTATTAATGAATACTAAGATATATCACTCTATTCATAGCTTGCTGTGATCCATAACCTCAATACTTTAGATCCAGTGTAATATAAATAACGGTAATGTCATTAACTGATGCAAAATTGACAATGGAGTCATCACATGTTAATTGTACATACCCCTAGGATGGAGTTGTTTCAAAATGGTGGAAGTCTTGGACCCTTTCGGACTACAAGTTAGCTTCAAACTAATCTGGAAGCCAAGAAACGTATCTGTTGATGTGCGAATCCATCCACTGATGCATCTGGACAAATCATCAGTGATGTTTCTGGAATCATTGGGTGTTTCGGGTCTTTCAACCTCATACACCCTCTTCCAGGTGTCCCAGCCAGGGATGATCAGTCCTCAGCTTGTGTCCAGATGGCTAACTAGCTACTTTGCTTTCATTAAGCAGCCATCTTGTCTTCTGCCTGCAATTGGATGCTAATGAGCAGCAAAACGTGACCCAATCTCAAATGTTACAGCGAGCTAAGAAATATAGATTTTATGAATCTTTAAAATTGTTGAAAGTAACTTACCGCAAGCACTCTGCATCAAAATCAAATCAAGAGGTAATATTTCTCCTTGCTCCCAAAATCAAAGTTTTTTAGTCACGCATCATTTAGCACACCAATTAAAGACTCACACCCTGATTTATAGATGTGATAAAATAAATGCTTAATTAGCTCTTCTTTCCTCAGACATCAGCAGTTTTGGAAACCTTATATAGCACACTGTGGCATGGATTTTTCCTCTGAGGAACCACCTAAGACTGATTGAAGCTTTGGCCTGGATTGAGAGGAGTTATTTCGGGAACACATCAGTGCACGGGGAGGTAATTGTCTCCTCTCGAGCTTTTTATCATCGGCCAAAAAAAGACAGAATTTAATGACGGAAGAAAAAGATTGGGAAGGATATTAAAGGCGAGGGAGGAGATTAGGGTGAGACTGGAAGGGGAGAGACTGGAAAACTCACTGTACAGCTGCATGATCTTTCAGAGCAACAAGGGAAATATCTCAGTGTGGAATGTTTTATGAATGTGTGGATAAATTTCTTCTATCCCTTATTGTTTTTCTGCTCTGGTCTATGCAAACATTTTCCACAGAGCAGGTAAAGTGCTCTGTGGACACCAAGACTGTCACCTGCTGCTCAGGTGACAGTCTTGATGAAAGACGCTGCATTGACATTGGAGGATATGATAAAGGAACGGACACCAGACACATGCTGCACCCAGATTTCAACATTAATTTTTAATCCGCCTTGACCCGCTGACTGAACCTTTATTGCTTCCAGCGTCACCTGCTTCTCGCCGGAGAGCATTTTACCTCCTGCAGAACAATCAACACTTTCACCACCTTTCCCTTCTGTGCTGCAGTTAAAGCAGGGAACTTCAGTGGGACGGTGGATTTGTCCAAATATAGCAGAATATTAATATTACTACTGCTATTTGTTCCTTGCAGTATTATTTTTAAAATATTAGCATAACACCTTGAGCTCTTCCTGCAGTTGAAAGTGTTTTTATATAAATCTAAGATGATCTGTGAAACTTATTCATGATGCGATAAATATTGATTTTATTATTTATTTACTTATTAGGTCAGACTGGATTGATGGAGAGAGTATCTGGACTTCAAAGCGTGTTTTGCTTTTTTGAGATTTTGTGACTCTGGTGGTCTTTATTCATAGTAATCAGTCAAGAAAAGGTTAGAGAAGGGGAAGAGACAGAGCAAAAGGTCGGGAACCGAACCGCAGCCGGCTGCGCTGAAGACCAGTAGCCTCTAACGGCTTGTTATCTACACCACACACCACACATTAACACAGATCATTGACTTGATTTAGGATTTTGGGAGTATGCTTTAAATCATTCCACTATAGCTCTTGCTGTAGATTCAGGGTCATTGTTCTGCTGGTAAGTAAACTTCCACCCCAATTTCAAGTCTTTTATGGCCTCTAACAGGTTTTCCTGCATTACTGTAGGTAATATGAAAAGAAACAATTATATTGTGATATAAATAGCTTTAGAAGGTGATTACAGTGAATAAACTGGGAGTTATTTCTTTGAAATGCTCATTTGGCCTTAGGGACTCATTTCAAATGAACAGAGAATGAGGAAGGAGAGTCAAAGTCTTATGTTGTCTCCTCAAGTAAACATGAAATGTTTTCTTTTTTCTAAAACACAGGGAAAAACACAAGTTTGTCATCTTTATGTTTTAAATTACATGAACTTTAAAGCTTAGTCAAGTTCTCTTGGGGTGCCAACGTCCATTATGGATTGGTCATGACTATCAGGAACAGTGGGATTACGTTGCACTCATTTTGACAGAAGACCATCTTTCTTCTGCATGAAGCGATCCCTTTTTCCATGAATTAAATGTCATTTAAAACAACCAATTAAAAATTTATGTATTTTTGTTAATTCTGAGTCTATTTCCCCCCAAAACCTGGTCCTTCAAGTTGTTCTTCAGATACCAACTAATAAAATTTTACTATTTCTTGAACAATTTCCAACACATTTGTGTGTTTTCTGTGAGTTGGACTTTAAAGCAAACTTTGAAGTAATGAAAGGTTTTAGTTACCTGCCCATACACCGACTTCACTATGGGATGAAGGTTGGAGTCGCACTCTGACGCCGAGCCCAGCCTTTTGGCTTTGCGGCGGGATACCGGCCGGACAGGTGCGTCCGAACTGAGAGTGGAAGTGGAGCCAGTCACGACCCTTTCGCTCTGTTCGAAGAGAAAATCCGCCTCGTCGGGATGTTTTGGAAGAGAAGGAGTCGGTGAGGTCCTCCTGTCCTGCCGGGAGTCGTCGTGGTGGACGAGGCGCTCTGCGGGAGGCGAATCGTGGTGCTGATTATGCTGATGGTGATGAGGTTTGGATCTGGAGGACTTGCTGCGCTCTTTCTGGTGAAGCCGGCTCGCCCTGTGCCTCGCTTCCTCCTCCTGAGCGTAATCATCCTCCAGGTGGCTCGGCTGCCGGTGAGAGTAACTCCTCTGCACCCGGTGATGCTCAACATGCCGAGACTCAGCGTGTCGCGGCTGGCAGAGAGGTCTCCGCGCACTTGTCTCACACTCATCCGACCAAGGCGCATCCTCGCTGCTTCCAGCCCTGGAAGGGCGGTGATGCTGATGATGGTGAGTGCGGTGGTGGACCCTGTGAGCGGCGGCGGGATCAGGGTGCGCAACCCTGCGGCTGAGCCCCGACGACCGCAGCAGAGAGGTGGTCGACTCGCTTTTGGGAAGAGAGGAGCTCATCTTTCCCTTTCTCCTTCCTAATGAGCGACGCGCGGCTGGAGAAGGATGCGAGAGGAGAAAATGAAAAGGCGATGGTCCGCAGTGTCCTTGCAGGTGCTCAGTCGCATCCAAAGGGTCTCTCTTTATCCCAGAGTCACACACCGGACGGCCGCTGAAGGCGCACCTGATCGGGAAGCAGCTGAGTGTGAAGTGTCGCCTGATGTGGCAGCAGGCGCTCAGCCAGGAGCTCCGCGGGGAGCTCCACCAAGTTTGGACGGCAGCAGCAGCGTGTTGAGCTGCAGCGTGGCACACAAAAGTTCATTAAGACCCACGTCACAAGCCTACAGATAATTTTCACGCATAACGAGCTGCTGAGATAACTTGTTTCCCCCTTTTTGTGCTTGATTAGATGGTTATGGAGGGAGGGCGCATGCTTAACTCCAGGAGATTGATGGAAAATGTCACACTAGAGGGCACACAGATGCCAAAGTGATCACAGTGACATTAATTCCAGTGAACAGAGGTGACTCCTGAGGGCGTGTTGTTTCTTTTGGGCCTTTGCTTTATGTTTTTACTTAAGTTGAAAGGTGTTTTTTGGAACATTTCAAATTTGCTGAGATTTCTTTGGTCTAAAGATGACGATGTTGAATCTAAAGGTCCCATAAACCTAAAGCCATTGAACAATTAAGCATAGTGAAATAAGTCGCATCCACAAATAACTTCACATTTACTTTTTATTGTAGTTTTCTTAGGAGTCACCAATGCAGATCTTCTGCCTCCATTGTCATCCATGAACCTTATGTGATCTTCCTCTTCTCCTCATCTCTATAATCAAAATCCATGTCTAATATTTATTTTATCCCACTTTGGCACATGTTCAAATCATTTCAATTTCTCTGCTTCCAAACTGTCCAACCTGAGTCATCCTTCTATGTCCCACTCATTCATAATTTCTCATAATTCAGGGAAAATCTAATAATCAATTCTGCTTGCAGTCTTTTTCTTACATTCTAAAATGTAAGAAAATGTAACAAATTAAATGAAAATTGCTATATATAGTCTTTTCATTGCATTTTTTTCAAGTCCATCATATTTAAGACTGCATTGATTCTTAAAAATAATCAAACTTTCAGTATCATGTCTTTAAAACCCAAATTTGAATTAAAGTATTGAAGATTTTGCCGAAGGGCTTTCAGTTATCATGACAGACACGCTGCACTTTGATCAAAAAAACAGATAGAGCTGTCGCTACACATTCCTTTAGTTTATCTCATCTGTTACTGTCAAAACATTGGTCTAAAATTCACCTATTTAAAAATCCTAAAAGATTAAACTCCCCAGTCAGCTTTCCAGAAACAGCATATTGTCAAAAACAGAGTGGGGAATTTGACACACAGCCAAGAATGAATATAAACACAACTCAAACTAATATATATATCTATAGATATATATCTATATATATCTATAGATATATATAGATATATATATAGATATATATATATATATAGATATATATAGGTATATATATATCTATATATATCTATATATATCTATATATATCACATCTGTACACCCAGGGTCATAATTCTCTCAGCAGAAGGTAGATAATGACGTTAATACATTTAGCTAATTAGACAGAATTGTTTTTCTCAGAGTAAGTGGAGAAAATGAGCAGATTTTGCACGTCTCTCTCAGGGGAGTTTGTGTTCTCCGACATCTGTGTCTCTTCTGCTCCAGGGACAGACAGAGTATCATCACTCCGTTGCATTAATGTCCTCTTCAACAGTGGCCTGCTTCAACTACGCTGCTCTCTTTTCATTCATCTCTAACATTATCATCAAAGTTTGCGGCTTAAACTTTAAGAGTATTTTTTAATAATAATAATAAGTATGTCCATAGAAATCTTGTTCAAGTTAATCCCCTCCATTTTTTTCCTTGTTATTTGGGAAATATGCCTCTCTATGTTGGTCTGGCACTTGCCTTTTGGAGATACTGGGCTGCAGCAGGAACATTCAGGCCTCGAGGTGCAAAATGGCCCATTTATTGTCCTCAGAGACAGAGAGACAACAGGAGAAGGTGGATTGCAAAAATACAAGCAAAAACACATTCACCAAAAGAAAAATGTACAATTATTCAAAAGTGGAAAGCAAATAATTTAAGTTTGGTTCATTGCCACACTCAAGGGTCAGATTATCAAAATTTTAAATGCTGCAATGCACACAGCTGTGGCTCCGTATTCACAGACAGCAAATAATGGTAAATAATTTCAACCTATTTTAGGCACCTACCTATTATGGATATCTTTAAAATTCTCAACCTGTTTAATATTTTTGCGTTTTTTTATGTTTTTTATTAGCTGCTATTTTTCCACAGCTGGACTTGTTCAAGCTGAGGAAAGTAGCAAAATATCCAGTCAAGAACAACACAGAAAAAAATAATCTTAATGTTTCTAAAAATTATCTGCTTTCTTGTTGGTGTCCAAAATAATGTTGTAAGGCGGTAAGTTCTAGTCACATCTGCTGTATACTCCATTCATCCCTTTGCACAATGTAATATAACTGAAACATTAAACAGGATTAATGATTAATGACAGAGTGAATTGGGTCCCCGATGAAGAATGGGCTTCCTCAGGTGAGTCGTTCAGATGTGTTGCTCTCTCAGATGAGCAGCTGGTTCTGTAGGATGTAATATCAGTTCAAGCAGGAACGCTCAATAGCTGAATGAGATTAATTATCGAGTTAGAAACCGATACCTTGAGAGAACTACAGTCAGTGAAAGGGTAATATAATAATAGAGCATAACAAATTTATCATATGGTGCGTTTATTCCTTTAAAGTCCCTTTGTGGGTTTTAGTTCTGTGGTTTGGATAAATTGATAATTGATTTTTGCTGCAGAATCTCCCCATCATTTATCAATTTCAACAAATGCAAAGAGAGGGACTTTCAGTGGATCTAAAATGAATGTATGTTATGTACAGTAAATCTGGTTAATAGAATGAGAGACTAAAAATGTTGAATGCAGTTTAACATGATCACTTTGCCAATATAAAAAACTTATAGTTTTTTTAATGTAAGGATTTTGTCAAATTTGTAAAAACTAACAATATTTCCCACCATAATATTCACCCAATCTGACCAACAAGTGTTCAGTTTTTATTTACATGAACATGATTCCACTTTTAAAGTGCTCTTCTTGTCTTGGTTACCACTTTATCAGCTTTTATGTTACAAATTACATTCACGAATTTACAAATGACCTCTTTAGCTTTCGTTTTTGTTGCATTTTATGAACACAGAGTACTTGCACAAGTTTTAATGTTGTGGTTAAAGACACATTGACAAAACTTTGGCTTCAGCAGTCTTCAAGCTGAGTTATAGCATCATGACTTTATTCACTTTAAGCCGTATTTCTTCTAAAATACCCGATCTTATTCCCAGCTCAGCTCTCTGAAATGTAGCCTTCCCTCTCAGTCAGTCTTTTGACTCTGAATGTTTCTTTATTTTCTTGTCTGTCGGCTGCAGGCCTCTACATCCAGTCCCAGTTCTCTGCAGATCCCGTTTAAAGCATGCCTTTACATGCCTCACTGGTTCCCATTTTCTGTAGCCAACGTTAAAAGCAGTTGAAAGTCACATGAGGAGACATGCTAAGAAACAACAAAATAATCTGCTGAATCAGCTATGTGAATGGGAGTGAGAAATATATCAGTTCCCCGTCAATAAAACAATTACACAAGAAAACATTTGATAGATATTTTAGATAGGAATCATTACAGCTCTTTCTAAAACCATGACATAATCCCAGAAAAAACAAATGCTTGAGCATTTAGTAAAGCAGGATTATTACTATTTTAATTTACTTCAGGGTTCATCAATATTAGCTTAAAAATAATAAATAAATAAATAAATAAATAAATAAATAAATAAATAAATAAATAAATAAATAAGAAAAAAATTAATTTAGCACATTTCTCATACCTTCGTCCTGTTTCTTTGATTTCGATGACTTTGAATAAGATTTCCTATTTTTACCAAGAAATTTTGTTGTGAAATTTGTACACACATTTTTCAATCAATTAATCAACATACTTATCTATGTTTTCCTTTCCTTTGTACAATATATAAAATAATTTTTTTTTAAATCAGAAATTTTATTTATTTCTCTGTTCTGTAATTTATTTTTAACACGAAATAAAAGTTATTTTTTCTTTGTTATTTTGCTAAAAGTCCTAGTTACAGTGCACCATTATCAAATACAGCTGTCATTTCACTGTTTAAAAAGAGCATGCTACAAAGCATGCAGCGCTTCTCTTCTGCATCTTCAGGAGTAAAATAACATTAAAGAAATAAAACAAGAAAAAATGCATTTACATCATTATATAATCTGTCAAAACATTCTTGTAATTTTGTGGAAAGTCAGTTTGAAAAGTTTATATAGAGGGAATGAAGACTCTCTGACTTCGTTCAGGATTATTTTATTCAAACACTCCCAGAACAAATCCTGCACAGAGAATAAAGATACTACAAAAAATCCTTTCAGCTGACAAGATGGCTCCAATTCAGAGCCATCTTGTCAGCCATATTGCAGCTAAAGATCCAAGCAGGCTGCATGTTTTCGTTATGGCAGGTAATGTTTCAGCAGGTTCTGGAAACAGGAAATACAGTCAATATAATGGCAGCCATTGTATTGTAAGACAAGACCTGACTACACTTTGTCCAGGTGTAAATGCTGTAAGGTAATCTTGAGATTTGAAGATGCTGCAGGAATTTGTAGAGTAGGTGGATAATTAGTTGCAGCTGGTCCCACCTCTCTGGTTGCTTCATCTGAAGCTGAACACATGAATAAGAAGAAAATATGTTGTGTGCCTGTGGGATGATTTAAAGGAAAACACTCAAATCTCTTCTTTTGTGGTGTGGCTCCCATTTTAGATACTTCAAATAAATTTCTGTTTAACATCTTCATGGAGGACAAAAAGGCTATTTAGCTCAAGAGTTGGCTTTTTCAGTGTTGTGTGTCAGAGTTCACCTTGATTTAACTTTGATCATGTGAAGAAAAAAACAAACTTTTACGTCCCACTTGTAGTCTGATTATTTCTCATATCAGAAACGTTTGAATTTATTATAAAAGCAGTTGTATAGTACTTTGCAAGGATTTATGCATCAATTCATGTCCTGTTTTATATTGTTATGCTTGTCTTGTTTTATTCTGTGACAGGGTAAAACATGTACATCTTTGACAAGACACTGCAAATACTCAAGAGTTCATACTTGTTTTATACCAAAACCAAACCTGGAGAAATTCCCTAATGTGTTGTTTTGGAGTGATGAGTTGTGAACATGCAGGAAATAATAAATAAAATTTCAGAACTCTAGTCCACTATCCTATTAATAATAGACATTAATGGCAACCTTTAGAGATGTCCAGTGGAGCTGAAGCAACGAAACATCTGTTTGTCTTAACCAAGAACTCATGAAGCAAAAAGCATGAACAACTCTGACAGAGGGAGGTCAGTAACCTCCCCCTGCCGTAATCATCTGGATACTGAGGAGACTCATGAGGTCCCTTGTCAAAGATCAGTCGGACTGAATAACGGCAAAGTAGAACAAAATGTAGATGTGTCTCGGTCCGTTCTGCACAGTTATGACTGCAGGCTAAATCCACTCAGATAGAAACTCCACAAACCAAATTTCACATAATCCCATCATAGCAAAAAATAAAGTTTCTTGGAATTTTGTTGGTTTTGCATTTGACAAGCAAAAGTATTCATACCCTTTGACCTTTTTCACATTTTCGTCTAGTTTTAGAGACATAATTAGGATTATATGTGACAGACCAGATAGTGCATAATTGTAAAATAAAAGAAAAAGAATTTGGACTTTCATTTTTCTTTTTTTAAAAAAGGAAATATGAAAAAATTATGGCATGTGTTTGTATTTAGCTCTTGGGAGAAAAATAAAACTTTTCTGCTTCCAGCTTTGCAAATCTAGTGACTGAAGTCCATAAACTGGGTCTGAGCCATAACACCGATGCTTTTAGCAGGAAGAGACTCTACCTGCTAAGGGGACTGAGATCTTTTGGAGTGCAGGGAATGCTCCTGGAGACCTTTATTGACTTTATTAAAGGAGGATTAGATCATCTACACCAATTAATTAACCTAATCAGAATGGCCGGCTCATTGACCCAGTGCAGGTGGTAGGAAACAAAACAGCTATTCCTAAAAATAATAGCACTATTGGGCAACATCTCCCAGTCCATTGATGAAACTGTTGCTGAACTAAAAAGTTCCTTCATTGACAGACTTTGGCATCCAGGTGCACAAAAGAGCGGTACCTCAGATCCTTCCTGCCAGCTGCTGCAAGATTTTGTAACCATTACAAAAAAAGTTACTTGCAGTTTTTCTCATTTTAAATAACATCCCTACTGCTATTTGCACGTCCCTGTCTTTAAATATGTTTTATAAGCAATGCATGCATACATCTATTTGTCTATATGTTTGTATGCAATGTTACCGCTTCTCCGCAAACAACTGTGTTTATAATAAAACTACAGGCGCACTCCAATCATCAGATGGTTTCTGAAGACTGTTCAGAAACCATCTGGATTTTATTTGGGAGTCTCAGGGATTGAATACAAATGTACACCACACTTTTATTGGTAATAAGATTTGAAAGCCATGTGTCCTTTTCCTTCAAATTTACAATTGTATTCTACATTACATGCATTTGTCAAGCAAGTCCTTAATAAAACACACCGAAGTTTGTGGTTCCATTTTAACCAAAGGTGACACATTTTGTGTTTGCTTGTTTTAAAGCTTCAAATATTTTTCCATCAAAACATGAAGCACAAAGCTGGCTCTGGAAATGGTCCAGTTTTTCATTGTTTTATCTATCCTGTCCTTGATGTCCATTTCAAATTCCATGAAAAGGTGAAGCTTACAGAAAATAATAATAAAAAAAAAATGCTTGTTGCTGTTGGCGCTGGTTTCAAAGAATCCATCTGTTGATTTTTTTATGACAGTTTGAAATTCACTCCCCATGGACGCCTCTACTGAAGCAGTGAAAGTATTTTTTCTCTAACTGACACAATGCTGGCTGCAAAACTGGAAAAAAAAAAAAGAACAGGAAAAGCTGCAGCTTGGCTGTGGTCAGTGGGAGGATACTTGCACAGGTTAATGACATGTTAATGACAAATTGCAAAGCTAGCATCTTTGAGCGGTTATTCACACACAGACAATAAAGATTTTTTTTCCCCATTTGTTTACACAACCCAAGGCATGAAGAGGCCACTGAACTGTAACAAGGCAAGGAAATTTAAAACCACCCAATTAAAATTGTCATGACATGTTTCTTAAAGTCAAAGCTTTGACTTGATAGTTTCATTAATCTATCTGTTTTAGCTTGGCTGCCTGCCAATGAACTTGGGTTTGTGCCATTGTGATTGCTTAAAACCCATTTGGCATCATGAAGACATCCAGCAGGCTTAAGGGGAAACAGATCCAGACATGATGGCTGAAGATTCAGCAACGTAGGAGTCTCCTAACTCTGTCTTTGTCTCTGTCAGTGAGCTATGTGGCTTAAATGACACTTCTGACAACCAGTCAATGTAAGTATTATATTCCTAAAGTTAAGGTAATTATGGTACCTGAGGGAAAACACAGATCAGACACAGCAGCTCATTGGAGACTGAGTGCAACCTGGACATGTTGCCAGTCCATCAAAAAGTTAGACTCACTTCATCACCTTAAATCATTTGATTAATTGAGTGAAGTTTATTTAATGCACTCACTAATCTCATAATTTAAAAATTTATTTCTGTAAATAGAAAAAGGAAATTACATGATAGCCTGTACACCATTCAGACTCTGCAGTATGTCACTGCATCTGCAATTTGCATGTTTTTGCCTTGAACCCTTGTGACATAAACATTTCTGATATTGAAATTAAATCGCAACACAAGCAGCGCTTTCCACAATCAGTATTTAACATTTCTGTTGACATTTGACTAATCTATGTATTGTGAGTCTCATTCTTGTGTTGTAATCTTTGAGACTTTGCTTTTATATTTTGTTCTGATCTTTCAATGTTTGGAATATAATCCAAGTTATTTTGTCTTCCACTGCCATTAACACATTAATTCACAACCTGTGACAGAAAAGGGGATGCAATGTTTCTTTGAACACATACAAATAACCACAAACATACTAGATATGGCTATTGTGACAAATAATATTAATAATTATAAGTATAGTCATACAAATTGCATCCTATGATTCATTCATTTGCAAAAGCATCGTCGGCGACGACTTAAAGTTGTTTTCTTTATGACTTCATCAGCTGTACAGGAATGTTGTCACTCTGCTTTACATCAATTCGGTTCACTGTGAACATTTGTTTAAAAATCCAATCCAAACTTTGGAAATGCCAAATTGTCAGAGATCACTCACTTTTCCTCCTTAAGTTGTAAAGATGTTTGTTCACCATTTTAATGTTGCTAATGTCGAAAACTACTAAAGGAATTTTAAAGCGGTAAAAAAAAAACATATTTTTGAGATGTATTAAGTTTAACAATTGATTTTATTGGTAGAAATCCCCAGGAACAATGATTGCTGCCCTTGAGTTGCTCTTCAATCAGTTTGGACTGTTTGCTCTCTGAACAAGGTGGAGAAAATGAGCTAAATTACTTAATGAAACTGCTTAAAACAAACAAACAAACAAACAAACAAAAAAAAAAAACGTTTTATGTCATGAAATATTTTGTATTAGAAAAAAATCTAATGTGCTGGACCACATAGTCTTTCAAATTCAACATTTTTGTCTGATTTGGAATACAATTGTTTTTAAAGTAATCAAATATGTGGCTGAGAATAATCTATACCAAAAATGCCTAATTCATTACATCAAGCTCATACACATTAATAAAAATATAAATATTATTATTTATATATATATATATTTATTTTTTTTTTTTTTTTTTTTTTTTTTTTTTTTTTCTACCAGTGAATGACAAAGCAATGAGTTATTAGGGATGAGGCAGTGATTACTCTCCATCATTTCTTTTCCTGTTGCATGTCATTCCTTTATTGGAGGGTGAATCAGTTGGGTAAAAATAGTTCTGGGACTATTTATTCAGAAAAGGGGGAATCAGAAATATCCTGGTGCCTCATCTGTCAGCCTCCGAGAGTTTTTCCAAAAATTATATAATCCAGAACACATAAAGACACGACACAGTTCAGGAGAACCGCCCTGAAGCATGAAAATGTAAAACAAAACTGCAAAAAGATGCAAATAAGAAAGGAAGGATTGGCTTGAATGAGTGGACTCCGAGCTGTACAGGCTCAGCGCTGTGACAGGATGCTGGATTTGAGTGAACAGGGGCTGGCATTGGTGAGTAGGGGGCTGCTGGTATGACGCAGGGAGTGCAGAATAAAGGGATGCTCTATTTATAGCAACGCAGCGACCTACAGTATGATATTCTTGCTGAATCTTCTCCTACACCTTCTCTCTCTGCTTACATTGACTCAAACTAAGGCACACGGCTTGTAATTTATTCAGATTAATTAGGGGGCTTTGATAGCTGAGGATGAACTAATCCTCTCACAGCTTGGGGCAGTCCCACTCAGCAATGAGAAAAAGCAGGCTGTGGCCAAGGCTAACAAAATAACACTGTAAATTAACATTTATAAGCACAAGATTCCTGGGTTTATTTTTTATAAATGTTTGTGAAATTTACTTTACAGGATTCCTTCACCCTGTAAAGTGATTCTGTTTGGAAAAAGTGACTTGGGAATAAGTTCCTGGATAAATGCAGGTCTTATTTTGTAATTGGAACATAATTTAGAAGAAGTAAAATGAAAAAGCCAGTTCATTGTGAGACTGTGTATAATTATTTTTTATTTCTGTCTCACCAGCGTGAATTGAAAATATGCACACTGTCGCCCCCTGGTGTTGAAAGCTTTACTATCACTGGATAGAAGTGAGTTTTTGTCTATTAGGAAAGCAAGACAATGCAATTATATTTGCTTAGCTGAATTTATACACAGTGATTGACAGAAAAGCAAAAGAGCAGACATAAGTCACACTAAAAACATAAAATGAACCAAAAACAAGATAAAAATGAAAAACTTGTGGGATCACATAAAAACAATAACATATTTAAATGCAACCCCAAGCAAATTAAACGATAAAGTCATTTTAGACTTTTGTAGACACTGGTTTAAGTCCCGACTTAAATGAGCCAAGATTTTCTTTTCTTGTCTGGTAGTCAGGGAATTTGTTCCAGGGAGAAGCAATAAAAACATCTGCAGTCATTGTAGATTTCAGGATAAGAGTTTAGGGGGTGACAGATAAGTTAGCTTATCAACAATAAAATAAATATGATTAATAATTTAACTGATAATATCATAGAGGTATGGCTGCCTTTATCATTTAATTAAAAAATCTATAAAAGTCATAGAGACCTCGCAGAGAGCTTTACTGAAATGGAGTTGACTTTTATCCAATCTTGCAAAACAATCAAGCTTTCAAGTAAAGTAGTTTAGATGTGTGTAAAACCGTTATATTTGGGTCTTAAATATTGCTTAATCTGGCTGTAATAAAGCATCTTAATTGTTTGACTGGTAGTTTGAAACAAGTCCTGAGAAGTTAATCCCAGTTTTCCATCTTCAGGATCTTGACCATGACCTTTGCATCTGACCTTAGATGTTTCTGGGATTCTGCAACCAGAAGAGTCCGACTCTGTGTTGTTTCATTCTTTATTCGAAGTCCAAAAGGCAGAAATAAACTCTCTAGACATAATTATTGTACCTGCAACATTTTTTTTTTCTTTGTTTAGTTTGGTCTGATGATCTCCAACATGTTTTTGCACTTGTACTTATGGTTTGATTCTTTAATAAATAGATTTTTATTTCCCTAAAATGACTGGTGCTGATTATGTCCTGTTTGTCCTGATCTCAGACTCACGTTTTTCGGCTAGTGATTCCCAGACCTTGTCCTGGTGACATCCTGCCTTGCAAGCTTCTAATGGCCTTTATAGGCCTTTGTTACACACTGTTCTGATTTTTTAATGTCTTTGTTTCATGCCTGTTGGATAAAGAGAACTTCAAAAATACCCACACCAAGAGAATAAAACATTTTCTTGATGTGGGTAGTAAAATTAACTGTTTCACTGCTAAATCTGGAAAATAGAGTAAGCTATTGTCATGCTTCTAGAGACTAATGAAGGTATTTTGTGCTCATTTCTCACAAATTGACACACTTCCTTCAATTTTATTAAAAGGCCTTTGACATAATTTGCTGGAATGGTATAAATTACCTGACTTTTGAGCTATTTTATTTGAAGAATGTTTCCCCTCTCTTCCTTGTGACTGGTATTTTAAATACTTAGCCACTTTAAAACATCACGCAAATTATTTTAGGTACAGAAAACGTCTTTTAAATATAAATTACTCTCAAAACACAAAAATTTTTCTGCTTTGCAAATAGGTGCTTGTTTCTTTAACTTATCCATCAAATCTCAAAGTAATTTTCAGTCCATTCTTCTCTGGTTTTTTACATTTTTACAAACTGAAACTAAAGAAACTTTGACAAGTTCTTGACATTGAAATATTATATTTTCATTATGTTGAATTCATTGACAAATTATTATCCTGACACTAGTTTTATGAAACATTAAAAGTGGGATATCTGCCAAAAACTAATACTTCAGACATCCAAATAAATATTTAGTCTAGTCAATCTAGACTAAATATTAAAAATATCGGAAATATTATTTATTAAATTGGGCTCATCCTCAAGCACAAAACAATGACATTTTGTTATTTTTGTAATTTTGTTAGTAAACAATAAAGAAAAGTGTGAGAGATTACAGTGAATCACATCTAACCCTCTATTATTTTACCCTTCAGTTGTTTTTTTATTTCATTTTCATCTAAAATGATTATGACTCAACACAGCATTTTAATAAGACACACATGAATACTTATGACTGTGCACAAATTGTCATTCTCAGATTTTGAGAATATGACACAAAAGGGTAAGAAGCAGCATTTTGGTGGTTTATTGCTGAAAAATGAATCACAACGAAACTTAAATTACCGTCCAGGATGTGGTGAAGTGTTAGAACAAGCATCCGCTATAAAGAGGCCATTGTCCTCAGCTCAGCGGTCAGACGTTTTGACCTTTGACCTCAAACCCTCTTTCTACATGTCTTTTTCTCTTCTCTTTGCTTCTGTGTAAAACTGAATCAAAAGAATACTAAATATTTTGGTCAATTACAACAATAGTAGAGCATCTTGTATTACAAATAAAAAGTTTATTTCTAAATATATAAAATGTATACATCCGTCAAATTCATTGAAATAAGCTTTAGTCTGATTGTTTTCTTGAATATAAATGATGCAATTGTTATAGAGCAGATGATGCTAAGTTTAATTCAACTAAATAAAACACTTTTTTTCCTTTTGACAGAGAAAATTACCCTTCATTTTAAATATTTTGGAAATTTAAAATAATGTTATTGCGTTAAAATGAATTTATCCTTTTGAAATTTTGAAGCAGACTTGAAAACTAAGATTGTCCACATATAACAATGTAGCCTATGACAGATTAGGAAATTCTCATTGTTATTAAAAAGAAAATACTCAGCATGACTTATGAGCGATGAGTAAGAAACACTGCGCCACAGAAGGATGACTGTTTACTTTTACTGATTTATAATGGAATCTGAATTATGTTGGATCTTCCATCCTGATGAATGTGGATCTGACAGACGCAGAAATGTGTTAACATTAGCTGCCTTTAAAGGACTGTCTAACATACAAAAGACTTAAAGAGCAGTTTATACAAACCTGTAAGCAGAACAGTGTGAAATTCCCTTTTGTGGTGTTTATCAAGAATAAAGAAAAGTTTATAAATGGAAAGTATTTACTGACCAAAATTGGGGGTGAAAGCAAACTGTTGCTGACTTGATGTCATCCAGCTGCAGAATCACAGGAAAGATAAAATTTGTGCCTTATTAAGTACAAACATTAAAGGAGTGACGGGAGACCAACTTACACAAGAACTGAACCAGAACTTGTCTGTGTTATGTAAAATATAACCCAATCCAACTTCCCCCATCAAATCTACTGTACATGTGACATTGAAGAGGGTTCATTCCTACACTGCACATGGATTTGCAAAATGTAAATACATTCTGGGAAGACATTCCTGACATTATGTGAGAACAAATGGTTTTCTTTTCCATTAGATTCCCAAATATGTTTATGAGGAGACTTTGCAAATCTAAATACACAATTAATAAAATAGAAAGTACAGAGTCATTATGAGAAAGTCTGACTCCCATCTCCCTATTTCCAGGGAGAAATACAGTAGATAATCTCATAGATCATTTACTCTGTTAGAAGTGATTATAAACTTTTGTTACCATGCCAATGCCTCTATTAGATTCTGAATTATAATGCTAAAATGTTGCTATATTTCACAAATTGTCAGGCACCAGTGTTTTATTTTACTTTTCTGTTAGTTAGAAGGGGTATTGACATGTTGCTTATAATTTATTAATGTTTCACAAACTCGCAAAGTACTTTTAAAAATGCATCACTGTTTAAGCAATAGGAAGTGGAATGGGGTGCTGATTTATGGAGGAAGACCTTAGAGAACCGAAGGGTGGGTTGGTGTGGATGAGTTCAAACACGTGAGGTTAGTAAAGGTCTTAAAGGTAAGGATTTTTATGCAAAGACGTACTGCAATGGCAAGACAAAGACTCTCATAAGCTTTAAAAATCCAATTTTGCTTTTGTTCTATTTTCAAGATTTACTGCCACTGAAAAAAAATTAAAAATCACCTCTGTCAAGGTAACAGTGAGTAAAAATGTGTGCCAACTGCAGCGGGGTGGCCAGCTGGCTGCACAGTCCATCAGTAAATGTTGCATTAAACCCTTTAAGCTCAGCAAAGGTTTGCTTTAAAATTTCATTGGACCTTTTACAAAACATGTTTTGGAAGGAGAACAGGTAGAGCTGGATGTCATCTGCATACAATGAACTTTGACAATGAAATTACAGATGATAATGCAAGGAGAAAAAATATATGATCAATAAAAGAGGAATGAGGACGACACCTTGAGAAAATGTGGAAAGTGTTGTCAGAGTGGTATTATTTAAATATTTAACTCATCCAGTGATTTTTATCAAAGACTAAAGTAAAGTCAATGATGTTCTAAATCTGGATGAGAAAGTAAATTAAATCAAATAAAAATACAGAAAAAAATAAATGCACTGTTGTATTGTAATGATCAACTATGCCTTTGTTTAGTGATTTTTAATTATTTAACTTTTTATTCAGTGTTAGATCTTTCAGAATAAAGTCTAAAGTTATTTTTGTTTTTAAATGGAAGCTTTAGTGCTTTAAGTGTTGATATGTAAGGCAAAGATAAGCTTGTTTTTTAAGCAATTTTATGTTGTGTTGTGTTAATTTAGTCAGCAATAATATGTGTTTTACATATTTTTTTTTAATTTTATTGTCTGTAAGACATAATCATCAGAATTACAGGAAATAAAGGCTTGAACTATTTCAATATTTAATTCATCTACTTAATATATGACTTCATTTTTTAAACTGAGGGACAAAAATGCTGTTCTCCTCCTCAAGATATTCTAATTGGATGTAAGTTTTGATTGTAGCGTTTAAATGTGACAAAACAAGTCTTGGGCAATACTGTCAGAGCCTCGTCTGCTGGTCAAATCGCTGCTATTTGGGTCATTTAAGCCTCTGGGCGATTTTCTTTCCAAAACCACCTAATCAAACAAACTTTGCTCTAACACACTTTCAGGAAATGTGAAATGAACTGATCATTGAAATATTTGACACGCACGTTTTTCGGGAACAAAACATGACAACAAGGTTTTTTCCCCCAAGACTCATGGTTACTAAGAATGATCCAGTCTACATCCAGTAAATCACTGCTTTCGTTTTTGGAATAAGAAGGAGATAGAGAAGAAAGAGGAGGAGGAGAAGGAGGAGGAGGAGGAGGAGGAGGAGGAGGAGGGGTGTCAGCCGGGGTAGTTCATGCTTTGGATAATAGGGATTTGATTGTGCGTCTGTGCGCACTTCATCGAGCGCAGGCGACCTGTCTGTAAAAGTTTTACCCACTCACACACAAAGCGCAATGGCCAAATTTAGGCCCTGGCTGACTGCATGTTGCGTCCTTCTTATTGTGATTTGCGCTGTTGCTCTGCTGAGTCTGTGCATCGCCACGCTTCTTGGTGCGGGTTGCTCCGGCGGCAGATTCAGACATGCGGCTGTTTCGGCAGACTCGCAACTTTGCTCCGAGATCGGAAAGTAAGTGGCCTCCCTCCTCCTTTCTTGTAGGACTTTAATTTGACCAAATTGATGCTAAAAATATTTTTTTCAATCAGAATTTTCCTACCTGAATCTAAAAACGTGTTTTTATTCATTGACGTGCACCTGAGTTGAATCGGGCTTCGCCTCCTGGCAGTGGGAATAAACAGTTTAAGAGATTTGATCGGCTCTGTGAGATTATAGCATAGCGCATCCAGGTCCTTTAATTGCTCTGAGCAGCTGCTGAATCAATTCATTCAGAGTACATAAACACGACCTGTCGCTTATGTTGAAAGGTTTTGGCTCTGCTTTGCTTATTTGTCTTACTTGCAGTTGCGAGCCAATTAATCAGTCATCAGTAACTTCAGAAGTGCAAAGGTTGTTTCACTGGAATGTGTGCAACTCTTCCTGCTTTTGTGCACAGCAGGGGATTTTTTATTTTTCTTTTGCCCCATGTGGTAATGTTTGTGGAGAGTTCAGTTTGCAGTTCAATGCAGAGACAATCAAAGGTTCAGATGTGAGTGACAAAGAGATGAACTGAGCGGAAACTCTGGAACATTGACTAAAAGTAAAAAGGTCAGCTTTGTACAAAAAAAATTGCATAAAGTATGTCATTAGCAGAAGAGCAGCATGTGTCTCGGTGTGTAAAATAAACATTATTTTTGTTAAGTTGCTATGGTCTGCCTTTCCACAAAGTTTTTTAATTGCAATATTTACAATTTTTTGTCTAGATAACCTATAACCAGCTATTTGAAAATGATGTCATCAATCCACCTCTAACTCAAAACCACATGCCAGTCTTTGGTAAACCTTCAAACGCCTGCAAAACTTTTGAGCTGGCAAGGTCTAAACATTCCCAATGCTGCTTCTCTTGCAGCTTAGGAGGCAAAGAGTAGTCAGTGCCAGTCAGTGAAAAGATCCTTTATGTTTCCAACACAGACTGCAGAGTTGTTTTCTCTTTTTTTCTGCTTTTCTAATGTCCATCCAACTGAGGTGAAGAAATCCAACCTAGATAAATAAGATGCATTTTGCAAATATTACCTGGTCACTCTCATGAAAGACAGGCAGCAGGGATTAATTTTGATTGGTTTTCCATTGTAAAACAAAGGACACCCCCAGAGTAAAAGCCATCAAATAACACATTAGTGTTTGCCAGTGGGTGTCCAAATGTGTGCAGAGCATCGCAGTCAGATAACTGGTTTCCCGTAAATCCACTGAACATTGTTTTCCAGGAACATGCTCCTCCAGGGCGGCTCAGCAGTAGATGGCGCCATTGCAGCTCTCCTCTGCACATCTGTGGTCAATCCTCAGAGCATGGGAATTGGAGGAGGCTCTATAGTGGTTGTCAGAAATAAAACAGGTGGGTAGTCTGCATTTGATTTATTATTCAGGACATGTTTTTGTTAGGATCAAACTTTTGAATTATCACCACTTTTCTTCCTTTTTCTGCTATTTAGTATAGAAATGATCATCAGTGTTACATTTCACCTTAATGTCATGAAGGATTCAGATTGAATCATACAAAAATATATTTTGGGTTTGTTTATCTTGTCTGTTTGCCTCTGGGATGAATATGGGATGAACAAGTGACTGATGGGAAACTTTAAGAAGAAAACAGCAAATTATTTGTGAGTTATTTCATTTGCTCATTTGTTTCCAGGTAATGTTAAAGTTTTCAACTTCAGAGAGTCAACCCCACAGTCATACAAACAAGCTCTGTTAAAAGACTGTCCCACTCATTTTGGACTGTCCACAGGTAAGCTGCATTTGCTACACAGACCAATTTTTGACTTTTTTTGTTTTACTAATTTATTTTATGTACAGGTTATTAAAGGTTTTTCCACATTTTCCACAGCTTTTCTTTTGCATATTTATTAAAATGACCAAACCAAGAAATCATATTTACATAAATGTTCACAACCTTCATTTCCACTGATCCTCCTTAAGATGTTTTTGTAAAATAAGTAGAGTCCATCTGTGGAAAATTCAGTTGATTAGACTTGATTTGGAAAGACACACAGTCTATTTAAGGTCCCACAGTTGACATCAGGTCAGAGGTCAAACAGCAAGCAATCAAAGGAGTTTTCTGTAGACCACAGAGACAGGATTGTCCTGCAGCAGATCTCTGTTAGAGCGACAAAATGAAAGTCATTCCCTAACAAAAGGCACATGGCAGAATATCTGGAGTTTGCCAAAAGTCACTTGAAGGACTTTTAGATTACGAGAAACAAAATTCTCTGGCCCGATGAGACAAAGATTTAACTCTTTGGTGTGAATGCCAGGCATCACTGAGTGAATGTGCTGGACTGGCCACGCCAGAGTCCAGGCTTGGATCTCATTGAACATCTCTGGAGAGATCTGAGGATGGCTGCACAGATGTCTCCGTCCAACCTGATGGAGCAGGAGATGAACTGCGAAGAAGAATGAACCAAACGGCTTAAAGCTGCTCATTCAAAGCTTGTAGCATCATATTCAAAAAGGGATTGCTGCCAAAGATGACTCAGCAAAGTTTTCAGTGAATACTTAAATAAATGTGATTTCTTGGTTTTCTGTTAATACGTTTGCAAAACACTCAAAAATGTTTCAATATTGTCTTAATTGGGTATTTGTGTGTTGAATTTTGGGGAAAGCAATTAATTTTAATACGATTTGGAATAAGTCTTGCACATATGCAAGTCAAGTTTATTTATATAGCAAATGGTCGATTTGCTATATAAGCAGGTAACTATGCTATATAAACAGATATTTCTGTCATGCCTGAGTTATGTCAAAAGCTTTTTGGAGGCTGATCAAGGAACAACTTACTAGGAGAGCTTTAGGTAAACAGGTGTGATATATTTGATCCGTCCAATTCTTGATTCCAGTTCTTGTATTATTATCTATCCCCCCTCAAAAAGAATGGCTCAAATGAATCATTAAAAACTCCAAATTAATATGAAACTAATGTCAATGATGAATAAGCCCCTGATCAGAATTACATGTTTACAATAAGAAACCTTAAATTATAACTTTAAGAAATCCAACGCAACTGAAAAATGTCTCTTTTTTTATGAATATTGTCTTTTCTAAGAGCAACAGTTCATTGTTTTGTTTTGTTCAGGTAAGCTGTCTTCCCATTTTTAGCTTCCAAAATATATTTTTTTTCCTCATTTTCCACCTCAATGTTGCAGGTAGTCAGTGGATTGGCGTTCCCGGGGAGCTGCTGGGCTACGACGCCCTCCACAGAGAGTACGGGAAGTTGTCCTGGGCCAAACTGTTTGAGCCGACCATTAAACTGGCCAGGGAAGGAATCCCCATGCCACCATACCTGGCACGCTTTATGAACCACAAGATGGTGAAACCGCATGTGGAAATGTCATCTCTGTGGTAAAATTTCACACATGCATCTCAGCGAGAGAGATTTTAAAAAGTTTCCAGAAATTATAATTGCTAGTGCAGATAAAACTTACAGAAATTAAAGTAAAATTATGTGTTTCAGCAAAAGAAATTAACTCATTTAAAACTCTCTTTTAAATCTCCAATTCGTTTAAATCAAAAACACGTTGTATAACCAGTTAAAATTGACTGATTATTGCTCTTTACGTGTACAGAATGCAGTAGTTAAACTCAATTTTCACTTATCCCCGACTGTGAAAATGAAAGATTTAGACACTGTTGGAGGTAGAAAATATGCTTCACCTTTCCTCATAAACCCCACTCAAGAACGCTCTATCTTATTGCAAAAATATTTTTCATAGAATATAAGCTAAGGTCCAGGGATAGAAATTAAATTTTTTCTCCACCAGCCACAGTGGCTGGTAGAGAAATTTTTTTACCAGCATTTTACCAGTGGCGGGTGCTAATTTCCACCCCTGCTTAGGTCAAATGTATTGCTTTCCTGTTGGTGATGAATTTCAGCTGTTTGGAGCAGTTACTCAATGGTGTCCTGACTCTGCACAATTTTTGTGTAGCAGCAGCACTAGGAAAGAGGCCAGCAAAAGTTTTGGATTATAGTCGCTCAATGTTTCCATGACGTTGCTCTAAGGTTATGAAGGCTGCATCCTGTGGAGGGTTTGTTGAGACTGATGAAAAAAGGTGGGGTCAGGAGTCAGTCGCTTAGAGATTCACTCCTTTATTCAACAAGATATGCTTTCATCTGTCATTCTGCAGAAGCAAGGAGAGGCTTTAGTGAGGGAAGTATTTGCTCGTTTGACACTTTTGTCTCATTTATGAGTTTCTAATCATCATGCAGAAGTAATTTGAGTAAATATTTAGTGTTCTTTCAGCCATTTAAACCCTCTTTTTATGTTAAAAATTTGTGTTTTTGTCATTAATCAGATTGCTCATGTAAATGTTGCATAGACCAAATGGAGGTATGATGCTAAGTAGCGACATTAGGCATATAACATATAAAACCAATTCTCCAGTGTAAATATGTCAATTCTTGTATTGATTATTCAAGCAGAACTTAGGGTTCTGAATAACTATTGCCTTTTTAGGCTGAATACCAAAAAGCATGTTGCTATGTAGTTACATATACATTTATCGTCTTATTTGAATTGTGAAATTGTGCATTATTTCTTCCTTAATATTTATGTATTCACTATTCACAATTTAACTGGTAGTCCTAATTTTTGGCTTTACTGCTAAATCCTTGGAGTAAAATGACCTGAGAGAAAAGCCTCACATTTAAACGTGTGATTGAAAAGCTGACGTGCTGAACCTTCTTCACTTTCAAAGTATTATGTTTAGGGTCCCTGATGGCAGACATTTTGGCTCATAAATTTGCATTTCTGCTGTATTTTTCTGGAATAAGTGAGACAAGCATGAGCTGACCTGAAATATCTCCAATAAAAATGTGTTGGGAGGAAAGCTGTAAGAGGCTTTTGCACAAAAGAACCAAAGTCAAGCTTGTAGGCTAAGAATTAGTGATAGCAAGAAATGTTAATTCTGCTCCTAGAAAAGTAAAGACTGTCATTGTGAACTCAAAAAACAAAATGCAAAAAAATAAAGTCACAGGTTAGATGGATTACCAGACTCAAAGGATAACAGTGTCAGAACCTCAGAGTGCAACTCAAGAGGTTCATATTTGTTTAGTTTGGAGATCGTTGTGATGTATTTGTTTATTTCACTTCTTCATCACAGTTCTCCGGTTTGAGCATGCTGGTCTTTCAGAGATGTTCTGTGTGCTCTTTTCCTCTCACTTCCTAAAAGATGTATGATTTAGGTAATGGTAGCTTTAAGTTAGGTATAGTTGTTCTTTTTTCTTTTTTTTTGTGTGACTTTAATTGAAAAACTTTCCAGGGTTTACACCACCTCTTTACAAAGCAGTTGTAGGGCATGAATCTTTGTGACTTTAAGCAAAACAAAACTATTTAAACATCAAGTCAGGTCACTTTTTGTAGGGATGTATTGTGTAACAACTATTTTCAGCTTTTGCCTAATGTATGCTTTTATCTATTTTCTTTTTATTCAGCGAAGTTTTTTGCAACAAGAACAAAACGATCCTGAGAGAGAACGACACCCTGCAGTTTTCTAAACTTGCAGAAACCTTGGAAATCATTGCAAAGGAAGGAGTAAAAACCTTTTACACTGGCAGGATTGGACTTGACTTAATCCGAGACATAAAAGACGCAGGTTGGTGCAAGATTGGGCAAACTGAGACTGTGTCATTTAATAATGTAAATAAAATCTACTTCATGTAGAGGAAGTAGATAGAAGCACATAGACTTTACAGAAATGTGTTTTTTGTCCTTAGGTGGAACATTAACGATGGACGATTTGAAGTCTTACAGTGTGCGGGTGGGCAGTCCATGGACAGTTTCTCTGGGAAATCATAAGCTACACATCGCTCCGCCGCCTTCTGGGGGGGCGCTTCTAGCTTTCATTCTCAGAATCATGAAAGGTTTCACATCTTTTGTTGTAACTCAAACGGGATTCTTCGAATGCATTAATTTGGACAATTAAAATCCTGAACTCTTGCTCCCAAAGGGTTCTCGTTAACTCCAGACTCTCTGGTTGGTGAAAAGAAGATTCAGATGTACCATCGTTACATAGAGGCAGCGAAATTTGCTAATGGACAAAAGAGGAACATTCGAGATCCTGCCTACAGTAGCAGCAAGGTTGGTATACTGGAATTATTTCTTTCTGAGAAAGTAATTGTTCTGACTCAAGCATTACAGAGTTTGACGTCTTGTCAGTGTAAGTCAGTCAGTTAAAGAGCTGGAAATGGGAAGCAAAATGTCGAATACTCTAATATCAGCAAAATATGCCAACCTGTTGCATTAAAGAAAAAGGATTATCAGGATTTTTTTCATTCTGATGAGAGATAGCATTGTGTAAAATGTAAATAAACTGAATGCGACTTCAGTATTTCATATAGAAATTTGTTTTTGAACATTTAATTACTGGTTCTGAAAAAAATGGGGACAAAAATCTGACATGGTTACAAAAATTACTGAAAACAGAAGATTATAATACAGAAAACAGTATAATACAGATTATTTTGGAGATGGACCTGGAGTGATCCACAATATATACCGTAGTCAGTAAATTGAAATATGTGTCCTATTCAGTCTCTTTGGTCAGATTAAATGTACCTTTTGAAAAAAAAAAAAAAAAAACTGCCTTTAAGGAGATATTAAACACACTTTTCATTAAGCCCATGTTTCTGAATCTAAAACTATATATTTTTATTGGTCTGTTGTAATTATATTAATTTTAAACATCATGTTTTCATTCACTATAAGCTAATAAAGGCTTTTAAACACTCATGTAAGTGTAATTAGTCTATATAAAGTGTTTAACTTATAAAGATCCTGAAATGAATGGACTTTAAAATATATTCTAATTTATTGAATGGGTCTTTTAGATTGTAAACTAATAGTCAGACTAAAGATAGATTTATATTAAACAAAATAAAATATGTCTCACACACTATTAACCTTTTTAAAAGTTCAAAACAATTGAACAGTAAAAATAAAATAAGGATAAAAGTGTTAATTTTTTTATGTGCCTCTTTCAGATTGCTGATCACTTAATTGATCCTTCGTTCATTGATCGCATAGCGAAGCTGATATCATCAAATAGCACACATGATAACTCCTATTATCTTAACCACAAGCCTTTGCCTGATAACTTTGGAACGACTCACGTTTCTGTCATTGATGCGGACGGACTCGCAGTCTCAGCCACTAGCACCATAAACCAGCTGTGAGCACAAACCCTCCTCAAAATGATTCACATTTTCAAAATCTACATGAAGTGACGCCACCGTCCTAATCGCACTGTGCGGTTCTCCAGGTTTGGAGGAGCGGTTTACTCTCCACGAACGGGGATCATCCTCAACAACGAGCTTGCTGACTTTTGTGGGAGAGCAGATTTAATAAAAGGAGGTAAAGAAACAAAACTAACCACAGAGTTAAGGACAAATCTGTCTGATGTTTACTGAGTCTGAGCCGTTATCCGTCTCATGCAGGTGAACAGCCGCCCTCCTCAATGACTCCTGTTATACTGGAGAAAGAATCTGGAGGGATTCTTGTGATGGGAGGCTCAGGAGGAAGTCTTATCACCACATCAGTGGCCTTGGTAAATCACTGCTTGCTTTGTTGGTTAGTTTTTGGGCTTATTTGTGCTTAAATACGTGTCTTGTTTTTCTAACAGTCCCTAATAAACCGCCTGTGGCTGGGGATGAGCTTAAAAGACTCTATTGCTGCTCCTATAATCTTCATCAATTCAAACAACGATGTGAATTTTGAACCAGGATTCGATAAGGTGATGTATTTTCATCATTACTGTAAATTTCAGTACACATTTCAGTGTTAGATGATACTAATATAAATATAAATTCAGTTAATTAAAAGACTAAATATCTTTACCAGATGTGCCAATACATGTGTAAAGAGCTGTAGATAAATTACTTTAATTAGAAACTAAATCAAGATAATTGACTTCCCTGTGATCCATATGGAGATTTTCATATTGTCACACTTTTGTCCCATTTAATTTTAACTGTGCTGTGTGTTGTAGTCCGTCATAAATGGCCTTAGACGTCTTGGACACAAAACTGGGAATTGGACGTTCTTTTTAAATGTGGTCAACGCCTTGGAGAAGGAGAACGGCTGCATAGCGGCGGTGTCAGACAGCAGGAAGCTGGGAATGTCGGCTGGATACTGATCATGAGGATCATGCGTAGCCTTCCACAAACGTCTTTTATTGGACTAACTGAGCCTTTAGGATTCGTGTCAGTGAATGTGGTGCAGCTCTGAAAAACAGAATGTGAATTAATCTTTTTTTTTATTATTTGCCTTTTAAGAAGAAATATGAATGCTCAGAAGATGAGATCATTTAATCCACCTAACATGGAGATAAAAATGCTGGTAATGAACTCCGCTTTTTGTTTCTAAAAAGTGACTGAATGTAGGCGCACATCCATATAGTATTAGTCTAATACTATATAAAAGTAAAGAATTGAATCTCTACCATGAACATATTTTAGATGAAGACAGATACACATAAATGTATGATGTCCATCCGACACATTCCTCCTTTTGTTTGTTTTTTTTACATATATCTTTCCTTGTGCAGCTACAGAACTGTGCAAAAGTTTAAAACCTATCCAATATTTGTATTTAGCTTTCAAAATCGCAGATTTAATTGTGATGTAAAATCAGTATGGAGTGAAAGATCTCCAGGCTATTTTGGCAAATTTAGGCACCGAATTCACTCGTTTACGACTCACTCAGGTGACGTCTCAATTCAACAACTTTATCAATCGCTAATAAAGTCAGAGCTAAGAATCAAAGATCTGACACAGAATGACTTTTCATTCATGCATTCTGGGAGAGAGATGACATGCCTTAATGGTATTTTCTCAGATTCAATAGGACTGTGTCTGTTTCAGGTTGCTAGAAACCAAGTGCCTAAAGAAACCAGTTCTAGATTGTTTTATTTTGTCTGTCACATGAGACAAAACTTGCTCAGTCTGTTAAGTTTTGCAAAACAGTACCAGCATTACAAAATAAAAAGAACAAACTAGTCTGGAGATAATTGAGCAAGGCAGCCAAAGTCCGAAGAAATAAACTGAACAATCTTCACAATGTCTGAATCAAGAACAATTGTCCTCCTTTTAAAGGACATTTTTGAATAAATGAAGGGTGGTTTGAGACTTTTGCACAGTGCTGCATTAGAGTTTAGAAACAGAAATGTTTAGATGCTATTTTCTAAAGAGCACTGCTACCCTTGTTCACATGAAATGGGTATAAAAGTTTCTGAAAGACTGACTTTGCAGTCGACACTTATCACTTTGCACTGTTGACCAATATTTACTCTGTCTGTTACATGTAGCAACATAAATGTATAATTTTTCTGTCTGAACAAGTCCTTGCTACTACATATGAGCCATTTAGCCTCTTAAAAAGGAAATCCTGAGACACAAAAAACTTTTACTGTGACTTTTAGCATCTTACTGTATATGAGAGCCTTATGTTTCCAATGTAAAAAACTATTTTTACTAAACCACTTTTTTACTTGTGTTTTGTTTGAAGTGTTTTTATAGACTTGTTCATGACTGCTCACTGTTTATGTTTGTTTTTTCACAATAAAATCTTTCCCTTGATTATTTTTTTAATATTTCCAGAAGCAAAAAATTCAAGAGTTTTACACATTTCGGGCAAATCTTGGTTCTTAATTACTCCAAGATGGTCATTTTTACAGCTCTGTGATTTTACACATTTCAAGCTTCAATTCTTTTTATTCTGACTACGTTTTAACAAAAGTGAATTGACAAATATTTTAGTCTTGAACACCTGAGGGATGATAAAGTTCAGTTTCCTTTTTCTTAAAATGAAGTAACCATGTTTATAAGTGAGCATTTTAAATGTTTTGGAGATTTAAGTGAATCTATAGGATTCTGCTTTGAAGCAACACTGGGGAATTATCAGCAGTAATACCTCATGTTTTCCAATTTGACTTTTGTGGGAGCAGAAGAGAGATTTTAAAAAAAATGTAATGAGATACGTTCTCAGTAGAGGAACTTATGAATTAGTAATGATTTCTTAAGTGGATTCTGCTCGGCTCCCCTTCGAGGCGCTCAGTGTGAGTTATGAGAACATGCAAATTTCGCTCTTTGTGAAGTATCTCTGTCTTTGTTGAATGTCAAATGAGTTAATTTTGATAAGCTTTGGCTTTTACAGCTTTAGTGTCATAACATCAACTTCTTTCTGTGAGGCGTAAAAACAAACAATAGCTTTAAAATCCACATAAGTCTCTACGCCAATTTTCACTTTAACTGCAGGAAGTTAAATGCTCCGCTGATGACTCTGTATAGTTTTACCCCCATAGCTATTTTGACGAAGCAAATTATTCCAACAACAGCTGTTTGATCCTTTTGTACATACTTCTTTGCACATGTGTTGCTATTTTAATCTGCTTGGATGTAGTCCAAAGCAATGACTCAAGTTTAAATCACTGCAGACTGCAGCTTTTTTTCCTATGATTCCAGGGTTGATAATTTGACCTATAAAAGTTGCACAACTCTGTTCATTATAACTACAGTATGTGGATGTTGAATTCTGCCTAATTGGGCCTTCAAGGAAAATTTCAGTGTGTTGTGACAAGGTCACTGATGAATTCTACGTAAAAGAAAGAAATGCAGCACAATGAAGCTGTGGGACTTGATTTCAGCATTTTGTTCCGACATCTTGTACCTGCAACCTGATTAACTTGTGAAAGCATAGAAGAAAATGGAGTCAAACTTTGCTCTCGAAAATAGTTTTTCTCTTTGTGTAGAGTATTGGCACAGATTTTTACTTTTTTTGATATACTAAAAAACTCATGTATCCCTACTTCAGAATCAATGCAACCAAAACTCAAAATCTGAATAGTAACGTTACTCGTTCTGTTGCTCCACTTTGCAGATGTTTTATTTACCTCTGCATTATGGCTGCTTAAAACTAGAAGTGAAACTGTCTGGATGACTTAATGATTAATTTGTATAATCATTATCTGTGTGCACTCAGAGAGCATTAAAATGTTCTTCTCAGACAGTCAGTTCAACACAAACGAGGAAAATAAAATAAAAGCAAAATGTAATGCCAAGTGAATACTGTCAATTCCTCAATTTTGATCCCAACACATTTGCACTATTCAGAACAGGAAAAATACACTTTAAAAATTTCAGAAAATTAGTTTAATAGTCCATATTTAGACACACATAACATCTACAGTGTTCTACCAGCTCAAGGGAGGTAAAAATATTATAAACCTGCTGCACCAAATCTTTCAGGGTGATATTTTTCAACCACAATTAAAGATTGATTTATTTTAAGGTTTATTACACTTACTTATTGGGGGGATTACTCAAGTGAAGTTCAGGCACTACCTCTCAGTGGTGAAGGATTTCTCATATGATGTCTGGGGAATTGATTTCTGAGAAAAGCTCTGCTTGCTGAAACACTTGAAGAATAGAGCATCAACATGGAGTAGAGCAGCTTATGCTAGGAATACGGAGAGTGGGGCATCTTCTGTGTTTTCTAAATAACTCAACGTATAACTACACATCTGATTTCACAGAGGTTTATTCATTACTACATAGAATATCCTAAATATTCTCCTTTCATGATTAAACCAATCCTGCCTTCACTTTTGTCACAACACTTTTCAAGTTGGAGTAAGAAAGTCTTCTTGTTGGGAACGGTCAGCAGTTCTGTGCAGCTTTCACTCTCTTTCCCGCTGCCTTTTTTCTGCTCTTGCTGGGGGCCTCATTCTGGGGTCAGCCAAGAGATATATGAGCTCCAGCTAGTCCTGGGTCTGCCCCAAATCCTCCTCCCAGTGGAACATGTCCAGATCAGCTCTGAGAAATGTTCCTGGGAATGTCTCCGTTTGTCTCTGAATATTTGGCTACAGAAGCCAGAGTAGCACTCACTCCTCATGTGAGCCGACCTTGATGGTTACAAACTAGAAAACCATCCAGGGCTATTAAAAGAAACACAGCTCTCCTCAACCAAAAAATAAAAAATTCTGTGAGAGCTTTGCTCTGGAGTCAAGAGGAAAAAATATTCACATAAAATGATGTCAGTTCCCCCAAAACCTTTGCCACAGCAGCAGCATTGGACAAATAGTGACAGGTCATTACTTTCACTGTCCCCAACTATTTATCATTTCAATATTATGTCAAAGTGCAGTATTATGAATTTTCTCATAGTGTTTCCCTAACAGCCGTCTTATAGCATAATCAAGTAACTATGTTACCTTCAGTTGTTTTAAAAATGCTGTATATATCAAACATTGAAATTAGGCCTCTGTCTCTTTAAGAAGCTCCTACTTTAGGTTACTTTTCTAAACATGTAGAAGATTCATAAATATAGTCATGATATATGTGTATTTCTTTTTTTATCATGTCTGTCTTCATGAGATATTTACTTAAATATATTTGTTGTGACTTTTGTTTGCTCAGTTGTAACCTTATTAAATTCAGCTCGATTTAAAGCTATACTCAATGGGGATCTGTCACACGAATCAGGTAAAATATGTTACACCATTTAATTTGATAAGAAAATAAATATCCAACCACTCAATATGAAATTTGTTGATTTTTAGAGACATTGATTTATTTTAAAAAAAACACAATACTAAGAAATAATAATAGTTATTGTGATAAATAGATCAGTAACCAAAAATTCCTCAAAAATTATTATAGGTTACATTTAAATCACTCAGTTTATATCAGTAAAAAACCCTAAATAATTAAATGTCCAAAAATTCCCTTTCTTTTTTAATGAGAATAATGTCTGAGTCCCAGATCCTCAAAAGACAAAACAAAGTCCTAGAAGAATTTTCTCGTTTTAATCCAAAGTCCCAATCCAAAATGAAAAATCCAAAACGTCATCCTCTCCCAAAAAAGATGAGAAAGAAAGACTGGTACCACTAAAAATCCCCAAAAGGAAAAATAAAGTCCTGATCTGGGAGCGTCTTTCTTCCCCCTCGGTGGCATCCTCTTGCACCGGGCGGCGGCGTTTCCTGTGTGCAAACTCCGATCCAGTTTCTAAAACGCACGATCTCCGGTGCTTGGGCGAACTTTGATTGCTGTTTTATGTCTTTCTTTGATTTCTTTACTTGTTTTAAACATTCAAGTTGCTGTAGGAGTTGCTGTTACATAATTGTTAAATAATTTCACAGCTGTATCATTGTAACAATGGTTAATAATTAAAACCATTCATCATTTCATTACTAATGGAACAACTGTGCTCTTCCAGGTCTAATCCTGGTGAGCTAATAATTAAGCTAATTGGTACCACTGACTGCCTCGACAACAATTTATGTCACCTAACAGTGAGAGCTAAGATGGTTAATGCCCACTAAAATACAGTTTCATCCCACAGATGTAAACATTTTCTGACTGAGTTGTTTAAAATTCAGCTAAAGCTTTCAGTCTCTCTGAGGATTAATCACTCTTACAAACTCAAGGCTGTATGACATTTTAGGACATCTAGGGGAGCTCTCACTCGCAATAACCTCCCATAACCTCTAGAAAACATACTATCCCTTTAATGCACCAGATAACATTTGACCTGAAGGTCACATATTTCTTTGACAGTAGGCCCGTGAGAAGAAAATATTAACCTGTGAACTGATATGCTGCAAGCTCCTTTAATTACAGTGTTCTTGTAAAATAGCTTTATGATTTTAAGAAGAAAATAAAAGTAATAGGTGTGCTTTCCTAATACTTTATAATTCAGCTAATGAAAAACATAGTTGTAAGAAGAAGCAGCAACTATAATGAGATGAGGTCACTGTAGGTCGCTGCACTCTGGGTGTTAGGAAATAATTGTGTGCCATTATTTTTTCTCCTGCAACGGCTTGTCCCTGAGGTGTTACAGTCTGAGCCCTTTGTTATTCCTTTTCTTACAATTCTGCTCAACAACCAAAAACAGCTCGATAGCAGCTCAGTAGTGCTAGTGACATCAGAAAGAACAACACAAAACATTTTTAAATTACACTGGATTAGAACAAAATTATAAAACTACATTTAAAAAAATGGTTGATAATAAATTAAATTGTCTATAAATAAAGAATAGATTAGAATTAACAGAAGTGCTGTTTTGTAAAAAAAACAACAAACATAATCAGTACAAACAAAATCCGCTGAGTCAGTCTGTTGATGATGGTCGTTTGAAGCTCGTTTCTAATGTTGTGTGAAAGGTGTTAAAGTTCAAACAGCTGCTGGAACGTCATAACCAGCGAAGGATTTACGGCCTCAGTACCCGGCAGCGTACGCCCATTTACGTGGATCCGACTTGGCGAACAGCCTGTTTTCATGACGCACCACAGCCTGAACCACGGCGCCTGATGACGAGAGGAACGCCGTCTCATGGTTCTTCTTTGCCAAACCATCGACGATTTCCTGTCAGGTAAAACAAGAGAGAGCATGAAAGTTTGAACATTTCTCTGTAGTTACAGTAATAAAACAGGCCTTCTAAAAGTAAATAAAAATCATTTTTTATTTCTTTTGCTACTTTAAAGCAGTTATTTAAACTCTTTACTAATTGATTTTGTTTTATACAAACTAATGACTTCATGAATTTTGAAAACTAGAACTGGGTGTAAAAGTTTGGATTTATTTTGAAACTAGACTTTACAAATTTCAAATATATACAGCTCTGGAAAAAATTAAGAGACCACAAACAGAATCATCAGTTTCTCTGATTTTACTTTTTATAGGTATATGTACGAGTAAAATGAACATTATTCTTTTATTCTATTAACTACTGACATGTCTATGAAATTCCAAGCAAAAATTTTGTAAAATGAGAAATTGTAAAAATAATGAAAAATAATTCAAAATAATCAAGTTCATATTCATTTAGAAACAACAATATTAATGTTTTAACTCAGGAAGAGTTCAGAAATCAATATTTGGTGCAATAATCAGCAGGGTTTCAATGGGGTTCAATGCAGCTCTCTCTTCATTTTCTTCCAGCGCTGCATACAAAATCAATCATTAAAATATTTTTCTCTAATTATTTTCAAATATCTTTTAACTCAGTAAAGAAAAGATCTATCATTGATTACAGCTGCAAACGTTTTTAGTCTGTATAAAATGAAAATAATTAACTAATTGACAAAACATCAACAAATCAGGAAAGAGCTTGAAACTCAGAAGATAAACTGACATGGTGTCTAATAACTACATGTTATTTCTGAACAGCTACAGATTCAGACATTATAGATTCAGTTTTATGTACATGTTAATTATTTGCAATCCATATCATTTTGCCATATACTGGAAAAGACCCAAGAGATAACCATGTGATAAAATTAGTTTGTATGTCATAAAATCATTACATTGTAAAACGATTATGATTACTGTTTAACCTCACAACAGAGCTGCTTTCTCTCGGTCAGAGAGTTTAAGCGAAAACTTTTCACTTTAATCCCTGAAAGGTGAAGGTAATGCAGAGGGCTGCTGGTGGCTGAAGTTACAGCATTCTGTGTTATCCAGCTTTTAAATATTGGATCGTCTCTCTGATCAGCACAGCTCTCTAATATTAGCTGCATAAATCAGCACTTCTTTGTGTTTTTGACACTCACTTTGTCAAACTCAGGCTCCGCCTGAGTGGTGTTGGGACTGAGCTGGTTGTGTAACCTTGGCTCTGAAACGGCTTTATCAACATCGAAGTTGAAGAAGAGCGCGTTGAGAATCACCTTTAGAACAGCAAACATGTCCAACATTGTTAAAAAAAAAAGGAAAAAAAAGTAGAAATGTGCACATCCTTACCGTTTAGGTGAGAGCGTGTTTTACCTGAGCGATAGAAGTAGTGATTTTTGTTCCTCCTGAACCTCCGACTACCATCTTGACATTGTTGTTTTTGTCAAAAAGGATTGTTGGACACATAGACGACATCGGCCTTTTCCCTGTTAAGAGAATGTTAGGGTTAATTAAACTTACAGATAAATAAAAACAAAGCAAATTACCTGCTATTTTCTATTTTGTCCAAACCAAAGTAAATGTTACTTCATACAAATAAACTACATGTTGAGCAGTTTTATTTTCAAAGTGTCTTATATTGTAATACAACTTTTGTAGTTAATATAAATTTGAAGGAGGATGTTGTAAAAACTGAAAAAACTACCAGCATTGGTGTTTTTCCGTCAAAAACCTAAATTAGAAAAAACATACTTTTTGAAAACCTCTTCCTCTTCCTTCCACTTAACAATTGCAATATTTTAGTCATACATTGCATGCACTTTTCTTACATTTCCAATTATTATTTTATGCTTTTCCTACGAATACACTGTTTTATGTAGCTTTATCCTATTTTGAAATACTTTTAAATATGAACAGAACTGTATAGGTAAAATTTCCTGACTAGCAACATTTAAGAAAGTTAGCTAGGCACTACGTTATATAGAAGCATTGGTTTGGTTGTTCTCATTTAATTAAAAGAGCTGAAACAAAAGTATTTTTAAAACTATTTTGGGCCTTCTAAGCATACTTTGTACCCTCTGATCCTTTTAGATACACAATTTACACCTGCACAAAAAGTTAAACACCTACCTGGAATGATGAAGTTGCTTGGAGATGGAGGAACATCAAACCCATTAATGATATATGGTGAGCTGAAGTCATCCATCTCATTGTTCAGAATGATTCCTGTAGATCCTGACATGACTTTTGAGCCCAAGCTGCAGAAGACAATAGCTGATCAGATATGAAGGGACAAGAGCTAAAATAGTCACTGATTATTTAGGTCTTACTAGTGGTTTATGGTGCTGGTGGCAGCCACCGCACTCCCATCCTCTGAAACGACAGACAGGTGAGACGTCCCATGGTTTTCAGGAAGCCAAAACTGTGGCTCGTAGTAGTCCGTGGGATGTGTGGTATCATCCGTAATCTTTTCCCTCATGGTGGTAGCATATGAAGTGGAGGTCATGTTCTTGATCAACTTTTGGAAGAAAACAGTTTAAGTTGATTAAGTTCAGAACTGTGCTAAACATAAAGAACAAAAACACAGAGCAATAGTTGTCTTGCTTCCTAAGTTACTGTCAGTTTGTGTCTTGTGCTTTTTGTTCATTTAGTTTTGTTTAGTTATTGTTTATCTCATCCTCACGATCTCCAAACCTTGTCAGTTCATCAAACCACTAAGAAATTTCAAAATATTAAGATCTTTGTACATGTTGGAGTGAATGATGATAAAGAAATTATTTGGCTTTGAATAAAAAGAGCAATAACAAGCTTTTGTCAGCAACTTAAATACAACCTCTGTGCTAACTAGACTCGAGCCATTTAACTAAGTTGTGACACACATTTCTTCTCTGTTCTGTAAAAATGTGGCAGGGATACAAAGTTCTTGAGTCACAAGGTTGTGTTATCTGTGGATTGCTATGTTTCCGAGACTTCCTACTTATCTACAGCAAGCACATGTGGCTTACTTTGTTTCATTTTCCTTCTGTGTCAATTCCTAGAAAGGTAAAGGTCAACTTTAACCTTTTTTCCCCCACTCTATAAGTCATTGCATGACAAAAACGATCATACTTCCCGTAACTTACATCTTCAATGTTGAGAAACTTTGGATCTCCAAGCAAAGTTCTCTTTGCATAAGCGAAGCGAAAGGCCTCCACAATGCGATGGAAAGTTAGGATCTTTTTCTCCTTGGTTGCCATACTGTCTGCACTGAAGTTGTATCCTGCAAATACACACAACCGCAATTAGAGCTTGATTAAAAGGCTTCCATAATCTATTTGTATACTTTTGAGTTCAAATACACAGAGGATAAATTGACTTGGATGCAATGTGTTTTCATTTAGTTCCACATGTGTGTTGCTCCGAGGTGAAAGCCCCAGAAGTAAGACAGTTCAGGACTTTTTCGGACTTAGCTTTGGGACAGAAGCAGGCGTCACGGTAAATCAGCAGGGTGAGAGCATTTATTTTACACTGACTGAAATGTGAGTCAAGCTTGAACCAGTCATCTGTGTCCAATTAGAAGTAAATTTGCGGGATTACTGTTTGGGTGTATGAGGCAGTGGGGTACAGTGAGTGGGCGGCCAGTCAAAGGGAAAAGGAGCGGGTTTTGATGATTAATTATTTCAGAGGAAAGTTTCTCTAATCCTCAGTGGCAGATACTGTCACTGCTCCGACACGGAGCCGAGGCAGCGTGACGGTGTCTTCACAGACCAGCAGCTTGAATATTACGGCCCAGCCAACAACAAGCTAATCAGACAGATGACGTCAGCAGAACAAAGAAAAGGTTTTCAGTTTGAAAATGAGTAAACATTTTAATAATCAGTGCTTATTCCACATCTAAGCCCATATAAGGACAAATAGAGCGCATCCCTGTTAAAAATCAGTATTTTTACAAGCTCCCAGTTATACAACCCGTCCTATTTCTGGTTAAATTAAGTGAAAAGACCCGTTTAAGAGAGGATTTCCTGTACATGTCCCTCAGAGCCGACTCCTTTCTGTGAGAGTGACTGGAAGGCAGCTCACACTGCAACACATTTTCTCCCACTCAGGATGTTTTTGGACGGCGTATCAAGGCTTACCATTCAGGATGTTTAATATCAGCGATAGCACAGGGCCGCTAGCGGGGGCATTGGGAACAACCATGGTGTACTCCCCCACATTCACCCTTAAAGGGCTTTCATCCAGGAGAGGCTCATAATCCCTCAGATCTTCCTTTGTGATGATGCCGCCTAAACATGGATTGACAAACACTGTGAATACATTTCTGAGCAGAAAAGGTGGAACAAATTCTCCTTATTCTGCAAATAGGAGGCGCAGCGAAGCCCATAGAGCAGAAATTAAATAAAATACAGACTTTTATCTATAGATAGAAACACTGGGTTGAATTTGAAACTTTTGTAGCGTTAAGAGTTACTGCACAAGATCATTTGCAACAGATTCTAAGAAGGACTTGGAACAGAAATCCTGTGTCAAGCTTTTATTTTCCGGAATAGACCTGCACATGTTGCTTGAAACTTCTTAAAAGTCAAGTCAGCTTTTATAAAATTGGTTCATTACAAATATTGTTGACTTTTTAAAGATTTTTTTTTTGCCACTACAGCCACAAACTTAAATATTATTTTTTGAGTTCTTATGTGAAAGATCAAAGAAAGTATGAGTCGACTTTTATAGTGAAAGGATTTCTGATGGGTGGCAGCATTTTGCTGTGGGGACAGAGATGCTGATTAGTTGATAGAAAGGTGGATGGATCAAAGTACAGAGAAATCCTTAAAGATAAAAACCTGGTTGAGGCTGCAGAAGTCTTTAATTTACAGAAAGAAAATTATCCTAAACACACAACATCAGTTACAATGTAATCTTTTAGCTCCAATCATTTATTTTTGTTAAAAGAGCTAAAGTTCAAACTCAATTGTACTTTTTGGGGGGAAGATTTGAAAACTGATGTTCACAGATGATCTCCATCAAATCTAAATGAGCTTTTTAGCCACAAAAAAGGCAAGAAAAAGCACAATCTCCAAATGCAAAGACAGAAAGTGTTAATACAAATACATGCCACACATTTTGTGTTTTTAATCTATTTATTTTTTGGATCAACTTTGCTGAGATACTATCAGGTAATAATAACTGTGTTCTCCATCCAATCTGCTAAACCTTGAGCTGTTTTGCAAATAAGAAAAGACAAAAAATTTCAGTCTCGTTTTGTCTAGACATACCCTGAAAGACCTTTTTTATGTTTTAAACGTTAGAAATTCATGGAACATTTCCTTCCTCATTACTTTATCTTTCAACTACTTTGCTACATAAAACTCCAATAAAATCTAATTAAGTTTGAGCTCATAGCACAACAAAGCGAAAGCTATTTCAAAGGGAAATGATTACTTTCACAGGTTGGTGTATGTAGCAACAATATGAAATGATTTAATAGTAAAAACCAATGATACCTGCATCCTGAATATCTTTCACAAGCTCATCTGACAGTTGTCCTGTATAAAACTCCTCTGCTCCTTTCTCAGCTATTCTCCTGTATGTTCCTGCCAGCCTGGTGAATTTAATGGTGTCATTTTCTTTCAGCACGCCACCGTTTTTTGCACAAAACACTTCACTGAAAGAGGACAAGAAAGATCATGTCAGACAGAGAATGTTATCTATGAAGCAGAGAGCTAATTAAAGGTGATGTCTCTCACCAGAGGGCTGTGTCATTCACGATGAGTTCCTTGTTTCTATCAATAGCGTTCGCCAGCGCCCTGCCCAGTGGAAATCCTTTTTCTGCAAGTTCAATGCTTGGCTGAAACAAATCTTTCCAGGGCAGTTTGCCATGTCGTTTGTGGGCCATGTCATAACCCCGAATCTCTCCGGGAACAGCAATGGACAGCCCTCCTAAAGACCAAGAAACGGTTGAAAAGTTCATATATTTAGGGGAGCTTTTATTAATTTTATTTTGTCTTTTTTTATTTCCGAACAGAAGAAACATCCTAAAAATAAATCTGTGTGCTTTGCAGTTGCAGAATGTCTAAATATGAAACAGCAATCAATGATTTATTGGGGAGAACCATCCCATATCAAAATATACAAGGAGAATATGGGGCAGTTCCAATGTATCGACAGCAACCTGAAGAGATTATATCACATTTTAAGGCAGGAGGACCAATAAATGTCAGTTTATTTCCATTTCTACATTTGAACATTACCTTTCTGGGATAATTCTGTGCTGTTTCCAAACATGTCCTTCGTTGCATTTTGAGGCGCCGTCTCCCGTGCATCAATTACCTCAACTTTTCCTGCAAAGAAGTCACATCATTTCCATGAGTTTGTTTGGTTTGTGGAGATGCAGAGATGTGAGAGTCTTGTGGTGGGAAATGTGTGTTGCTGTACCGGTTTTTGCATTATAGATGGTGAAGAAAAGACCTCCTCCTATGCCCATACTGTGAGCATTCATTAATCCAACACATAGCAGCGACGCTATTGAGGCATCCACTGCAGATCCTCCTTTCAGCAGAATGTCCCTACAGTACAAACAATTAAAAAAACAACATAGGGACAGCTTTATTTAATGCGTAGGTGGTCACAGTTATAACTCAAACAGGTTTTTATATCAATGTTGTTGAAACAAGCTCTTACCTGCCAACCTCTGAGCAGGGGCCTGCATCTGCTGCTACTGCTGCCTTCCAGGAGCCATTCGCTCTGTCTCGCTTCAGACCAAAGAAAACACCCAGAAATGTGGCGAGGCAGGCTACCAGCAGCACTGCAAGGGCCACTATTATTATTTTCTTTGCCATTTTGAATCTTCGGGAACCTAACAATTTGACTGGAGAGGGAAAAAGACAAATGTAAATGTGAAACATTTGCATTTGTCATTTGACTTAAAAAAGGCAGGATTTATTTGAATCCAGTCATTGTTAAACAAAGTCTCACAAGTCAAGTCATATCAATTATTGACATGATTCATCTGTGTTTTCTTCCTAATATTTCTGGATTTATTTTTGACATCAAGGTCTTGTCATACTTTAGTATTGTTGTTGGAGTCTTACCATATAATTTATACTTTTGTGTTTTCTGTTTGGTATTCTCACCTTCTCTACCCTCTCCTTGGTATTTAAGCTCTTTCACTTTATTGTTTCCCACTTTTTTAATGTAATTATTTAAATCATTCTGCATTTGGATCTTACTGCAAACTCATTCAATTCTTCCTAATGTGATAAAAAAAACAACTTTGTGTTTAGCTTTGTGTGTAACTCAAACCAGAGGAGATATGTTATCATTATAAAATGAACTGTAAAACTACCATAAACACATAGTGCTGCTGTTATTCATTGTTATTCATCTATTTATCTAGTATTATTATTTTTCTTGTTGAGTTGGTTGTTCATCTGCACATTGAGAATAATACTTTGAATTTTTGGTGAGGTTTGTATTATACTGCAAATATTTAGGTACCACTGACTAATCAGCACTGAAAATGTAACAAAGAAACCCAATTATTGGGGACATGTTTGTATTTCTCTCTCATGATAATATAGAATCAACATTGCAGATGTTTTAAGCAACACAACATACAAATACAAACTCCTCCCTGTTAAAAGAAGACACTCGTTCCTACTTTAGAAAACACAGATTAAGCTGTTTAGGAATATTCCTGGTGATAACAAAAAAAACAAAGTCATGATGTGAAATCGAAATAGCGCCACCTATAGCTGTTATAGAGGTAATGCTGGTTTTAAAACTGCATTGACAAGCAAGGAGTGACGTATCTGTTGAGCAGCTTTTTTACCTTAGCAGATGGCTTGCATAAATAAGCAGCTAATATCATCTTGTGTTACTATAAAAAGAGCAAAAATGCAAAAAAAAAATTTATTAACATGCTGTGCATTAATCTATGACAAGTACTACTGAGTTTAGCAGATGTTCATTATCTACTTTTGCTTAAATCTTAAGGTCGGAACAGAAATATTGCAACAGATGCTAATCATAACGAGCTAGATAGTTTTAGCCACAGCAGGAATCAATGTTGTGTTAATGTTCGAAACATTAACACAACAATGTTTAGTCTGAATATTTCTACTTTCAGGAAATAAGAAGTAAGCAGTAGAGCTACTCTTATTGGAAACAATCTTTTGAACTTTGTGAACTAGATTTGAAGTTTCAGTCAGTCACGAGTCTGCAGAGGAATATTTGAGATCTGGAAGTCACTGTATCGTACTTGCTGTGCTTTCCAAAGCCCAAAAAGACAAATGACAGCAAAAAAAATAAATAAAAAATGTCTGGAGTGTTTCAAGTTTATCCCCTTAAACCCCCAAAGCCTCTTGTCAGGCTGATTCTTTGCTCTGTCACAGAAGTGTACCCAGATTATGTAACAGGGGAGTGAACTGATTTAGTTGAACAAGGGTTGCATGCTGCTCTACAGAAATCACTGACAGGAAGTAAGTTTCTGATTTTCACATCTGATACTATCAGAATAACTCTATTCAGTTTTTAGTCTAACAAAACCATAAACAAATCGAAGGAATCGTTTACCTCTATATGGATAAAAAAGGAAAATCTCTTACCCTGGTTCTCCTTGGAGCTTCTGCTGCTGGCTGTGCCTGTTATGCCAGCAGTTTATAGGTGATGCATTTATATCACAGTCATTAAACTTTAACCCATCCCACAATAAACCCTCTAACCTGAGTCATCATTAGTGGTAAAAAAGAATAGACCGGACAAGGAGAAACAACCAGAAAAACAGCCTAAAAGTTATTTTGTTCAGTGTTCACTTTGATGAACACAGACTGAGTTATTGCATGACCCTGAAACAACCTGAGGGCGAAAGTTTTTGTTTTATCTACAGTGATACTTAAACAAATCTGTGACAAATATTAACTTGCAGAAGCGTCATTCATTTTAAATAGATGATGTAGGAAGAAAACATTTTGCAATGATTGTGTTACACAACTCGACCAGTAGTGAAACTCAGGGGAAAAATAGGGATTTCTTTATTATAAAATGTTTCACAAGTCTTTTCATTTGGGGTTTTTAAACAAAGTGCACACTAAATGAGAAAAAATAAAAGCTTCCCTGAAGGTGAGGGAAAGGATCACATCTCCTGAGTGAGGAGGGAAAAGACATTGAAACTAAATTGTTTGAATACAAAACCTCCAGTAAATAAGCAATCAGACCAGCTAGCATGAACAACATCAGGGACACTTGACTGTGAGCTTTGACTTCAACACTTTTCTGTCTTATCCTGTGGCAACTAACTCACTGCTCTCTCAACAACTAACATTTAAACCTGATTATTCCTCCACAGCTTAAACTGTAAGCTCAGACGTCATGTGAAGCTTTGCCTGTCAATAGTTGAGACAAGAAGTGAGAAACATTTCATGAGCTTCGCATCGGATGACCTGAAGCGGCTTAGGGGAAGAATAGTTCAGATAAAATCAGAAAGAATACCTCAGCTTTATGAACAAGTGTGCTTGTAGTTTTCAGGACTAGTTTTGTAATTTTTTGATGTAATTTTATCCTTAACTTTCATTGTAAGAGATATCATTACTCTGCCACTGTATTTCCACCTCTAGTATGTTGCAACCACATAACTTAAAGCTGCAGAAGGTAACTTTTATGAAAATGTATTTTTGGGCATCTGTTAAAATGTCCTGAGAATCTATGAAAATAAAATAACGCTCTTCTACTTTCTCCTTGTAGTCCTACAGCCATCTGCAAAAATGCACAACTTAATCAGGAACAACCAATCAGAGCCAGAAGGAGACTAGTGCTGTCTTTAATGCTTTTGTACACACTGCTCACACATTTCCCCTCTTCTACGTATTGTTGTTCAAGCTTAAAATTGCCGGTGTGCTGCAGCTGTGTTAACGCCGGAGAAACAGCAAAACTTTACAGGAAATTTCTCTCCTACAGGGCAGACCCCGCTGTGGAGGGAGAGCTGTAGCGCAGCAGAGAGCGAGAGGAGGTGACCTGTAAGGTGTGCTACTGCAAATTTTGCTTTCTTAGAACTCCCTACTGAGGCTTTTATTTATTTTTAATGGGATTATGTAACAGACAAAACATATTGTTGTTCAGCGAAAGAAAAATGGTACAAAGTTCACTTTTTTAATAAAAAAATAAAAGTAGGATTTGTACATGTATTAAGTGCAAACCCTACTTTATGTGATTTATCACATGGACCTCATGTGTCAAACTCAAGTCTGGCCTCAAGTTTTATTTTTACATCAATAAAACTTCAAGATAATAGCTGTCTGTTTAGATATTATTTATTATTTCAAGTCAAATCAACTTTTATCTGTACAGTGCCAAATTACATTAATTAAAAAGTCATATTCTGTAATATTTTTAACAGTTTAATAGGTAGTATTATTAATACTGATTAGACATTCATAATTTTGATGTTAAATGGAATGAAAATGAGTTTTATATCCCTGACTAAGGCCAAGAAACAGAAAGATCAGGAATGCAGTTGTGGAGAAGCTTAAAATAAGAGTTATGCTATAAAAAAAACATGTCCAAAGCATTGTTCGTTTCACAGAGCAAGCATCTTCCCAAAACGGAAAGAGTGACACGACTGCAACCTCAGCAAGATCGGGGGGTCCACCTCAGCTGTCAGCTGTCAGTCCAGGTATTTAGAGATGCAGCTATTAGTGCCCTGGTAACTTTTGGATGAACTGCAGAGATACAGAACCCAGGTGGAAAAAAGTATAAACAGGAAAGCTATTAGCTGTCCACAAATCTGGCCTTTACAGAAGAGTGACAGAAAGAAGAATCTTAAAAAATAAAAACATTCAAGTTCTGATAGGATTATCTACATTACTGGCTGCAATCCAGTTTTTAAAACTATTTTAGAACAGTTTCTTAAGGATACCTTTACCAAAAAACTACAGTTTGTTAGCTACGTAATGGCTAACTAACTTTAAATCATAGTTTTCCATTTTTCAAGAGACGCAAATTGTGAAATTTTAAGTCCTTGTTTGTTACGTGTGATGTGACACAACTCTGCTTTTTCCTTGTTACACAATTCAACGCAGAAGGTGTGTTCAGGATGTCCAATGTGTGTTTGTTTGTTTTTTTTGACTCAGCATTGACTCAGCAGCAGGTAATTCAGCAAAGGGTATTTTTTATGAAGAGGTAAGTATTTGATGACAAGCCATAAAGTCATCCTGACCTTGAGCAACCACTTTTTCTACCTGAGCAGGTGAGAGTCACTGAATAAAAAGAAAAAGAACATTTGCTAAACAAAAATTACATTACACAATTAAGCATAAAAGTCATAGGTGCGATTAGAAACTTTTATACTGTTAACTAAAATAAAAACTCAAAGTTTGCTCAACACGTGAAGTTTAACAGGGAGGTATTACGCAGTTTCCAAGCACATTGTCCCTTTTTATAGCACCACTAAGTCACTATGTTGCCTTCAGTCGGACAAAATATGAGACAATGGGAACATTTCAAAAAGTGGATATGACTGGTTATGTACATGACGTGCTGCTGCCTCTTCGGCGCCCTCCAGCAGAACTTTGGGCTGAAACTGTTTCCTCACTTACTGACATTTGGTCGACATGTTCAAGCGGCAGAGATGCACTCATCAGTCATGATGATGGCAATCGTCACGGAGTGATGAAACTGAAACCCAGACGTCAAATTCAAAATTATACTTTATTGGCTGATAAAGATTTATTTAGACTTTCACACATAGTTTCAAACCAAGCGAACTTTCAGTTTTGCAAATTTGTTTGCTTTTCAGTTGAATTGTACAGAATAAATGTCACATTAAAGGTGATGATAGGAAGGAAATATTTTATCTCAGTCTTATTTTTACCACAATACCTTCAGGTTTTTTAACACTTGAGAACCTGGCAGAGAGGTGTTTTCCTCTTTTCCTTCCCCTGTATGTGCTTCCTTATTAACACAGTTTACATCCTGTACACAAAGAAACCACAACATCCTGACACATCCATCTGTGCTGCATAGGTGCAAAGGCAATCAGGAGGCTGCACTATAAATCAGCTGCTGTGCAGGAGGCAGGTCTTCACAGACACATCATAGCTTTATGCTTGACAGTGCACAGTAGAGAAGCTGTGTGGGGGGCAAATTAGCTTTAGGTATTCTCACACCTGTGCCAGGATTTTCTTTGAGTTCAAAAAATGTTTTTTGACTGAGCGAATCTGAGGAAACAGTGTATGGTCCAGCCTACAGATAAAACTGGAGAGCAATAAACTTTATTTCCTTTAGAGAGCACCAACCAAATTTCTATGACTGATTGTAGAAACAAATGCATTTGCAGATGTATCCAATTCACTTTGTGCCGCCGTTATCGGGAATGACAGATGTCCCTTACAGGGCATATTTGTCCTGTGTAAAATTTATCACAAGTACATGTTTTTCAGCTCAGAGAAGAAACCAACAGAGCAGCACAGACAAAATGTAACCTTATCAGCAGGAAAATACAACAATAATAGAATTAGAATAAGCCCTGCACTCTCCCTGGCTTCACCGGTGGATTTATTTTCACAAAACTAAACAAAGAAATAACATTACTCGGGTTTCAAAATTTGCATTTTACATTTTTTTTAGTTTGAGGAAAAGTGTGTCAGAATGAAAAGGATTTATCTGTTTATCTTTCTTTTTATCTATCTCAGCTCACTGACACGCTAAACACTAATTGTTCACCCATTTGAAATCTATAGTTTGTGATTTTTTTAACTGCTTCGTTACATTTCTCTGATCTAATTACTATTAGTTGAAGCTCCACAACATTTAGTCCATCACAGTAGTAATTCCTCCTTCCTTACAACAAATTGCAAATCCTTTTGGACTTGCATCAATGCTTCCATGCAACAAATTCTCTGCTATAATGCACCGTTATCATTTGCTCATGTCATGTCAGGAAGAAATTAACTCTACTTATCAATGCTGAATAGTCATAACGTGTGAAACTAATAGTCAGTATTTCACTGTTTATGGTTTTGCAAGCAAAAATGTTGGAATAGTTGTCAAAATATGTCAAGCAAATTTTATGCAATTTTACAAAGTCTCCCAAATTGTGTGCTAAAAATGTGCTAAACAACGCTAAGGCAAGTGCTTTCTGCCTGAGGCTATCAGACTGTATGATTCATACATAGTCTCCAGAGTTGTGCGTTTAAATGTTGATTATATATTTAATGTACTGAGCAATATGTGTGTCCTTAGGACTATCATTATATGCTCATTGTTATGTATTATTGTTGTTATTGTGTGCAATGCTGGGATAAACTAAATTTCCCCCCTCTAGGGGATCAATAAAGTATAATTATCATTATTATTTTTATTGAACAGTTTCTTTCCAGGTGAACCTAACACTTCAGTGACAATATTGTCTACGTTGGTGCAGTTTGTATGAGCTGTTTTGAGAAATGTGCTGCGTTTTGTGTAAATGTTAGTTTTTCTTGATTGCTTTGGGATCCACTCAGTTTTCATCGTCACTATCCCAGCAGAGCAGAAGACACCTCTTGCAAATGCATGAATCATTTTGCATTTGTTTGACACAAATGCCTCGCCCTTTTGCAAAACATTTAACACAGCCGTCATTCAAGCAGATCAAACTGCATTGTTGTAATCATGGCAGCCAAACAGAAATCACCTGTTTCAAGCTATATTAAAATACCTTACATCAGAATGAATCCACTCAAGTATCTGTTTCACTCTGCGTCCCAAAAATCTTCTCTTGGCGATCAGTCTGCAGAAATCCGCCATGAATGTGTTGATCTTTACGAGTTTGAATCCGAGGAAGATGAGTCTGAGTAACAATAGTAGTCATTTATTTTATTGTAGTAGATTTTTTTTATCCAACTTTCTAATTATTTGATATTATTTTATGTTTACATTTACTGCATTTTCTGTAATATTAAAGGTTTTTCAGTTTTCAGTCCCAGTTTGAGCAAAATGTCCTGCAGTCAATAAAATGTGGACTGAAGCCTTTCTGGTTCTAGACCCGATTCTTTCCAAGAAGGACAATTTTGCACCAGCCGTGTTTAAAGATGACCAACAATACTAGCATGAAAGTGATATAATGTGTCATCTAATATGCAATAACTTATTGGAAGACCTCATGTTTGAAGGCTTTATTTGCTTTTGTTTTATATTTCAAATGTTTGCCATGGTTAGAGCTTTATGCAAACAAAACAAAAGAACCCTTGTATGTGAGAGAGAGAAAGAAATCTCAGAAAACCAAGTTGTATGTTGTATTTATTACCAATTAATTATTATGTTTTGATCCCTGGGATAAAGTCAGGACCAACGCCCAAACAAAATCAAGAACAAGTCTTAGAAGAAAGCAAGATCAAGCTAAGTTATTCATACTGTAATCATAATAAATTAGATGTTTATTACTAAGACAAATCTGGCTGTTGGAGCTCATTGGAAACTTATATAATCTCTCTGGACCAACTGGTTGCACTGGTGCACCACATTATTTGAGTTACTCCCACAACATTTAGGTTGAACCCAAATCAGTTTTCAAACAAACCCTCAACATCACCTGCAAAAAGTGAGTGAAGGAAATAAAAAAGTTTTCTTTTATCCACTTTTGCTGCTAAGACAGAAAAACTTCTTACTGGTAAGGAGATATGTTATTGCCTTCCCATCTCCACATTTGAAAGTAAAAAAAGTTTTATTGGTTGCATTTGAATGTGAACAGGAATTTTACAAATAAATAAAAAAAATTAATAACTGCATTTTTATCCAATGGGAGCATCCAGAAAAAGAAACTAAGTAACCAGAATCTAGTAGAGAATAACACACTTTTCCGAAATAATGCTTTTTCTTGGTGAAGTTATTTATTATGAGGGATTTAAAGCATTTAAAGTGTTTTTTGCGCTTTATTCTATCAGTGTGTGTTCGTCTCTAACCTGTCAACATTCAACAGTCTGCTGCATGACTCTCGCTCCCAAGCTGAGCAGCAGCTCTCCGTCTGATTGGCTGAGAAGAGCTCAAGCTCCGAGTTGAGGCAAAGGATGCCAGAGTGCTCAGGCAGTGCATGGAGAGGGATGCATGCAGGGGACGTCGGCGACACGCACAGCGCACTGCTATGTGCTTCTGCAGCGCGTTTCTAAGCAGCTTTGCAACTTTCAAGCACACGTCTGATGCGCGTCCAGTCCCGTACGGAGCAGCTTAGGTGTGATGTTTTGGCTGCGTGTTGCACAAGCCTTGCTCCCGCTCAGTTCCACTGCCGCCGACACATCCTCCCTGGAGTGATGGGCTCCAAGTTAACCCGACAAAGAAGTCTGGATTTTGAGAGCAAATTGAGCAAAAGGAGACACCAGCGGAATGATCTGCCCAAAGAGGACGAGAGAAGTGGCGGCAGGAGCGGCGGAGACTTCTTGTTTACATCCCTGATGCTCAAGTCCGACAAGCTGCCGGGGATGCTGCGGAAAACCAACCAGAGCCCGTATGTCAGACGGGTGGCCTGGGTCCGGGAGATCCAGAGGATGCTCCGGGAGCACAAGACGGAGCAAGCAGGTGAAGTGCTCAAACTACTGAGGAAGGTAGGAACTTATTAGGATTTGCTAGCTCCCTTTAAATCTTAGTTATAATTATTTCTAAAAAAAAAAAAAAAAAAGAAAAAGAAAAAAAAAGAAAAAAAAGAGAGAGAGAGAGAGAGAAAAAGGAAATGAAATTTTGTCAGAACACAAACGTTTCTGATGCTTTTGCTTGTTGTGTTTTTTGTTTTGTTGTTTTTTTTATAGAGAGTTAAAGATTGTAACAATTTCCTCTTACAATCTAGAATAGCTTGCACTACGAACTATACTTAAAATATTTGCATTCAGAAGACACACAAACTCCAAATGATTACACACAGAGTTGTATTTAGTTAGATATCATTTCTGTAAGGTGCAACTATTTTAATCATTTACTATTTGTAGCTTCTTTAAACATTGCTGTGCTTGTTTACTACTAAATTAAATGTATTTCTTTTTCTTCTGCTAAACTTTTGAACACTTATATTGTCTGGATACTGACATAAATTCAGTCAGTTTTGGAAATAATCGTCAACTTTTAATGCATAAGATTCCTTACTTGTTTATTGTGTTTAATATTGCATCCTTTAGAGGTGCAATATTTAAAGATGAATGATTCATCTTTAAACCCAAGAAAGTGGAGCAGTTTAACTAAGCTCAGCTGTGCTTTTAACATGGATTTATTCACGATTTTTATGTGACCCTGTTGCATAGCACTGTAGTTTTTTTCATGTTTCTATAGAAAAGATCCCCTTTTTTCTAATAATTGTGCACTGACACAAACACAGAGCTGTTTGGATTTGAAATATTGGATTTAAAAATATATATATTAAAAAGTGCTTTCAAGAAAAAAGATCCTACCAATTTTGTTTTGTGTTTGAGTTGATGACAAGACTCAAACTAATCTGCTGGCATTAGTTAACATGAAGGCAGGAAAGCGGCTTTTGACAGATTTTGCAGTCGATTCTGCAGCATTTGAGTTGCAGAGGTTAAAGGTCATGTCTAAGTCGCAGTCTGATTCCAGTGGCCCCCCTCCAGCAAAGATGAAACAAACTGCGGAGATCAATTATCTTAATTTTAAGATGGCTTAGATTTTTATGTCTGATTGGCTTCTGTGTGTATTTGCAACCCCTAAAATGAGGAAACGCAGTATCATGGTTGTTTTTACTAACATTTGGGGTCTTTTGCTCTATTGCTGGAGTGCTTGCAAGTTTTCCATACATCCCTAAAACAACACATCTGAATCTATGGGCTGAACAGCTTTCTGAGCATGTAGCCTCTACAGAGTCCTGCTAACTACTTTGTGATTTGATGCAGGTGTATTGATGCAAGGAAACATAACAAAATGCAGGACTCTGCCCAAATACTGGAGTCTGGGAACCCGTCCTTAAATGTGCTTTCATTTTTACCCAAGACACTTAAGAAAATAGTATGCTAATAGAACTATGAGGAAAATTGTGAGAAATAGACCCATATATGACATTTTAAAGGCTTTCAACAGCAAATTATGTTGAATTATGGACATAAGACTTGTTAACCAACTATTTTATTGAAGTAAATTAATTAGACCCTGGTTGATGTAAAGACAGTTTTTGTTCAAGATGGCTTTGTTCTGTCAATGATATGAGGTTTCGAACAGTGAGTTGAACATTACTTTCATACATTATTGGAATCTCAAGTGATGTATTATATGTATATTGACATAGAAATACATTTATGTATAGAAATACAATCTTATGAGAAAAACTCATAAGATTGTATTATCTCATCCATGGGAAGCTAATGGGTAATAGCAATGCAATTTGCCAGGACAGTGCTTGATGTCTGAATTTAGATTACTGGTATTTGTCTCAACAACTTTCCTTTCTCTTTCTGAGAAATAGGACTCAAACTTCTGCGCATGTCAAAAAAACTCATTTAAGCAATTTCACTTGCTCTCTTAGTGTGTTTTCACACCTGGGGTTTCTTTCGGACACAGCTAGTGTCTGCTGCTAGCCTGACCCAGGCTCCTTCTCAAAGCCAGGTTTGCTTTGTGAGAGTAAATGGACTAATACACTATTTTTCATTAAACATAAAGTCCTTTGCAACTTCGAAGAGATCTCAAGATCATTCAGTGTGCTTCCTGATAATTTTACATAGAATAGTACCCAGAAGCAAACTAATAAAATGAATAAATTCTCCTTGTTTTCTACAAGCTTAGAACATCTGCTACCTGTATTTTAGATTTGTTTATTGGTCTGATGTGCCCTTAGCAGAAGAACCAGACTGAATGGTCTCACCTGGTTTCCTGTGACTTTGGTTTGCTTGGAGCTAATAATAATAATTTAAAAAACACCTCAAAAATCAAACTTATCAGCTGATTTGGAACAAAGAAAATTAACTATAGGTGGGAAAAGAGTCTTGGAAGTTATAATTCTGATACACTGGCTGCATTTTTAATCTCAGTTTTAACTCTTATGAATTATTAATAGGTATCAGTTGGTCTTTTTTGGTTGTTTGTTTGAGAAATTTAATTATTGATTGAGATGGACCCTGTCAAAAGAGCTCCACATATACTCTGACTTAAATAACTTCATACAAATGCAGAGATCATGTACAACAGGAAACTGGAAATTTTAAAAATGTCAACCTATAGGTGTTGCACAGATTTTGCACAAAAATCATATATCTGTATATCTATATATGTATCTTAAAGCAGCTCTGCAATCTGTTAAATCTCAGATGGGATATCGGATCTGCCTTCTGTTTCATACGTCTTCATATCACCATGTTTAAGATGCTCACGAAGCACGACTGCTCCCTCCTTCGCGAGGCGAGGTGAAGCCAGAGCGCTGCTACATTGTTTGGGCTGAAGCCAAGTGTCTGACTAATAACACTTCAAGTTGGGGGGTGAAAAAGTGCCAGTAGATCTCCTGTTGCAACTCTCCAGCAGTAAGGCAGCTTTTCCTCCCAGGAATGGATGAACGTGGAGATAATCACCTTGAGATGACAGATGAAGGAGCCTTTTTCATTCTTTCACGCACAGGAAGTCATTGCAAACAGGAACCATTAACAGTGTTAAATCTTCATCAAGCATATGACTTCTGGACCATTACGTTAATTAGTTTGGGATTATTCTTGGCATTAATTAGTAAACAAAGCACAGACAAGTGTTTATTGGAATAAAGCTTCAGACTAAAGTAAGCTGTGAAAATGCTACAGTTCAAATGAAGCAAAGCTGTCGCATGTTGTTTGTTTTAATAAACCTTACATCAAATTGTTTTCAAACCAGTTGATGTAATTCTTTAATATTATCACCTATCAAGTTGCTTTCTGTTGTACAGGAAAGCTGATACAAAATAAAAAAGTATCAATGGGTAATATTGCATTATTCTTGAATTTTGTGATCCATCCAGCTTACCTAATATGTCACAGACATGCAGAGATTGAATATTGTCAAACATTGCAGCCAAGCAGTCGTTTGAGATTGCGACATTGCATTGTCCAGGGTTTCCCCCAGTGTATCTTAAGCCTGGCGGGCCACCAGGCTTAACTTGTGCCCCCACCAGGCTAAGCACTGCTTATTTATTTAAGTCTTTTTAAAATGTTTGCATTTTTAAGACCTTATAGTTGGTGTTCAGGTATTAATTTCCCAATCTTTCAATGGCACATAATTATCAAGTGATATTTTCAAAGTTCCTGTCAACTTTAAACATTTTTTAACTCAATAACACGACGGCCCTCTGAATGAATGACTGCCCTGGTGCCAAACCACCAGGCTTAGCAGGTTTTCTGAGGGAAACCTTGATTCTAATTATTGTGCAGCTCTATTTTCCGATACATGTCATTTTCACAACTGCAAAATGTTTCCGTCTTGTAAGAGGGAAGAGAGTCGGGGTCTTCTTCCTATCAGCCTGCTGACCTGCAGTGTGCAGCAACAGTTGTGGGAAGAACAGCTCTTTATCGCTTTTTGTAATACAGCTGGGAAATACCACAGTCACATGAACACTTTCTGCTGTATCTTTAATAAAAGATTTTGATTTTAAACTGAAGGAGTTTATAAAGTTTTGTAACTTTATAAATGTTGGTCAATCTTGGAAGCAAAACTCACCCCATGCCTAATTTTACATATATTGATGCTGGAATGATGATTGTTATTCATTATATTGTTCAGCTTTACATATAAACTTAAGTTTTAAAGTTTTTGTCATATATTTTCAATCATTGCATTATTCAAACTCATTGACTTAAAGTAAGTAGTGTTATTTAAAAGTAGTTTTTGTGTTTATACTTTGTCATTAACTTAATTTTATATTGTGGCATAGTTTAAAGTTGATGCAAATACTTTTGTTGAGGTTTTTTTTGTTTTTTTGTCACCTAAACATAAGCTGGAACCAAAGCTGATCAATCATCATCTGAGGCCCTCCAAACACTCCAACATTATATTTGTTGTCATTATATTGGTAAATTTGTGTGTGGGAAACCACTGAAGCGTTGACAGACAGGTTTATGTTTCAACAGGATTTGATGCTGCCGAAACATCATCAAATCCGGCGTATAGATCGTAGTTTAGATGCATGAATAAATTGTCAGATATGAATTCCTTCGGTGAGTTTGAACATACAGACTGTGATCTTTAAATGGGGAAAACAGATTTTGTAAGTTTCCCGCTCTGTTTTTGTTTTTTTCAACCACACAAAAACAGTCCTAAAAGTTGTTTGCAGTCTCATTTTTGTCCAGATCACAACCTCTTGAAAAGTTTAGCCGTTATGTTTTTTGGACGCCGCATATGTTTTGGATTTTATGCATTTAATGGAGTTAAATGAACCTCCATCTTCTGACTGCTGCTGCATATTTCTTTCATCGAAGCAGAAACCTGTGGGATGGGATTTATTACATTAGGCTTTATATGTTTCTGGATTCTAATGAACCGCATGTGTGGGATGATGTTCTCCCTTTTAGAGATGCTCTCCTTATTCAAACCTGGAGATGTGCAGCTTTAACGAGGAGAGTACAGAAGCTTCCTGTCGGGGACAAAGAGCAGAACATTTCATGCTTTCACAATGAGAAGTCAGTGAATGCAATCAGATCTCTCTGTGTATTTAAAGCGGGTGTCTTTTCATCTGTGCACCAGAATGTGATGCAGCAGCGGCGCGGATCAGATGAGGCACTTACATAATCAAAAGGCGCGGTTTAAAAAATCCTCAATGCTTCAGTTTCTTCACACATGTGGTAGCCTGTGTGTGGAGGATATTCCAGCATCAGGGAATCCCACTGATCTCGGCTGTAATAAATCAACCCAGAAGCTGGAGGAGGAGAAACTGCTGATGAGGGTTTTTGTCTTTGTTTCCACTGTGCCCCCAAAGCCTTATGGCAGTCAGCACATATAGAAGATGTTTAGCCTCCAGCCTGTCGTTTCAAAAGCGTTTCAGCTCAAAGAATCGCTGACAACATTTATTCAGCAGCGCAGCAGCCTCTAGTTTCACCATAAACAAGCGCGTGATGGACTGGTGAAAACGCAACTCCTCTCTTTATGTTTGGTAAAACCAGTTATGTCCATAATGAAAGAGAGGAAAAGCCCTGTTAAGGTTTGCATGGATTAAGAAAGTTATAATTAAGCTTTAAGCCTAAAAAGAAACAATTTCCTCTAAACTTTTATCCCTACAAACCTTTCAGCTAATTGTGTTGTTTCATGTCTTCTCTCTTGCTTGTTCTGTGCAAAAGATCTTCAGCCTGTCTTAAAACATCTTGTATTCTAACAAACTCATGCTACATACATTCTGTATTTACATTATTGGGGTAAACAGATATGGCCTGAGGAAAACCTCTGGGTTTATGATTTTATTAAATCACTCTTCAACTTCTTCAATCCTTGAAGGTAGAAATATTGTAGAAAAACACTTATTCTTCACCAGAGAGTAAAACTGTATTATCTGATTAAGGTATAACAATATTGCATCTGTTCTCACTTAAACGCTGATCTCAAATGGCTCTTAGCTTTTGAAATGATCTTCATATGTACACTGGCACTGTGTGCGACGGAGCCCAGTACTGCACTCTGATGGGGAATCCCTATCTCCTCGCATTAAGATAACAAGCTGAGATGAAAGGAGAAAATAAAAGAAAAGCTTAGAAATGTCTTTTCGATCAGTCTTTATCTAAAAAGCGCTCAAATCGGCTGGTAAAATTTGCAGAGTTCACAAGTGGTTTAATCAGATGAAGCTCCAAGTTAAGTGAGAATTTAATTTGTGACTTTTCTTTCCCCTCAGGACTTGGGACTGCAGGGATCATCACTGAACGACATTTTGTACAAGAACGCAGCTTTTCTCAACCTGGTGGACCCCATTTCTCACGAGCTGCTGCTCAGTCTCGCCCGGGACCTGCAATGCCCAAAACGGGTATGAACCCGCAGCTTTTCAGATTGTTTAAATGTTGCATTGATGACCACTTATTGTAAAATCAGGGTTCTTAAGAAGGCTTTAAAAGTAATTTAATTGTATTGTTCATCTACGTCTGGTTAACTACAGAACTACCCAAACACGATAATCCACTACAACACAAACAAAGGAAAACTGCATTTTCTTGCTATTCCCAAATGCATGAATCAAGTTGTACTCACTTTAAAAAATAAAGTGACAGCTAAGGATGGATAAAAGGAACAGAGAGAGCATTATATCTGGTTGTGACCCTGTTTAGTGCTCTGGCCTTTCTTTGAGCTGTGAAAAATTGGCAGCTGCTGTGCTGAAGTCAAAAAGCTTCTTGGCCACCGAGCTACTAGGTCAGCGGAGATTTGGCACCAACAGTGAGGACACTCTGAGGACTTTGACGAGTGGCTAGTGGAGAGACAAAACAAGAAAACTCCCCTAATTCCTGAATGCTGCCTCTGAAAGCGAGCCATCACATTCTTCAAGATTTTTCTGCAATTGTATTTCTGCAACTATCCTCATTTCAATGTGTCGGAAACTAAAATGGAACCACTGATTCTTTAAGAAGTAAATTGTGTTTCGTCCAGACTGGCAGCCGAGCTCATTCACTTGCGGCGCAGCATACAAATCAGAAGCGTTAAAATTCAAGATACATTTCGATCTTGGGTGTCTGAACAGAGGCACAGCTGCTCAGATTGGCTGCAAAAAAGAAACAAATTGCGTGAAGCTATTATCTTTCTTTGTGGTGAGATGTCATTCCTGTAAGGAAAAGATTTAAAGTCTGAAGACAAGATCACAGCAGTCCAATGATAAAGTCTGCAGGAAACTCCATTTTTATTCCTGTTTGCTTCGGAAGCAGAAGCCCAGGAGTCAGGGAAGGAAAGTGAAAGACTGGCAGCGATGAGCTTCTGACTGGCCACCGACCCGTAGCGAGATACTGTGTCAAACGTGACAAGGGTGTAGAGAGGCTGAATTCAGGGCCCTGCAGCTGCTTCTGGCACCAACATTTTCCAATAACCCAGGAATCATATAGATTAAATATCCAGACACATACTGTAAGTCAAGACAAACCTAATTTTTTGAGTGCTTTGTCAGACTTGAGTTAATTCAGGGTACGCTTCGGTTGAATTCACTCACCAGATTATTTCACATGATTGGCTGTGTGGATCCATCCAGACGTTGGATCCTTTGAAAAAACTCCCAGTGGCTTCATGCTTGATCATTCAAGTGGTTGAATAGGTTGAAGCCTGTTCAGTTTGTCAGCTGTGAGAAGTAGCAGCAGGAGTCGTTAGTTTCCTCAGGGTGAATTAAACACTGTTTTTCCCCTTTTATGACGTTGCCTTTTTGTTGTCATTGACTTGTCGCATTAATTAGGTTCACTCTGTTCAGCACAACCTTTTACACTTAAAGTCTGTGATGAAATGTCTGCTGGATGAAATGTTTGAATTGAGTTTATTGGACGGCTTAAAATATCAAACATCTGAAGCTGTCTTACATGTTAAAACATGGTTTTTATAATATATATATATGGGGTCAGGGGCTTGTCAATCAGACAGAGGCCTGTCACAATAACCAATAAATCAATTAATCGCATGATAAGTTAAAACAAACTCAATAATTTTCATTGGCATGATTTATCGTTTCTCTTTTTTTGCACTCTCTCTACCAAAAACTGGATGATAAAAGTCTTCAGTGTGGTGGTTTGGTCTCAACTAGCCCTTTTTTGAAGGACAATTTTGTTTACAAAGACTTTTAAATTCATTTTATTTATTTTTTGTTTGATTTTTAAAATATCTTCCAGTTTCAGTGTTAAATATTCATTAAAATTTAAAGTGTATTGATCTTTCGGAATGCGCTATAGCATTATTATTTTGCCATTACCATTATACTACTTAAAAATGGTCTAAAAACAACAATATTATCGTTTATTGTTATTGTGATTTTTCTGGTATTTAGCAACAGGAATAACTTGGCAAATCCTGACATAAAACATGAAAAGTTCAGTTTGATTTAGTTTTTTGAGAAAGTCAGAGAAAACAGGCTGTCTTTTTGTATAGTGTATGTGGTTTCAAAGGTATTTTGTTTCTCAAGGGTATGATTCAGTTGTATTCCTGTGTTTTTGCAGGAGACTGAGTCACTCAAATCCACCAACAAGATTTGCCGCCAGCTGATTTACCACTTGACCCCTCACTCCAAGTGGACTAAACAGAGCGTGCCCAGAAGGAAGTCCCAGGCATGGTGGGTGTTTGTGTGTGTGAGTGAGTGAAAGTGACACTGCTGTCGTTTCTAAGACGACGCACTCGCTGACCGAGTGACCACAGCGAAGTGATTCCTAGTCTGCTGCCATTTTGGAAAGTCCCTCCACTCGATCTCGCTTCAAGGTGATCAAGCAGCGATCGCAATTTCCAGTCACTTCTGATAGCTAAAACTTCATCAAACACAAAATTCCTTCCCTTGAAAATAATCCCTCCAAGGTTCATAATGGATGGATTAGCTTTGTCTTAATTAAACATCGAGCCAATTTTGCCTTAATTAAACATTAGCCCTGCTTTTCCTAGCGGTTTCTAACTCTTGCCTTCCCTCAGGCACTATCAGTTTTTCAACATTAGTAAACTGATACATTTTTATGTTGTATGGGCTAAAGTATTGTAAAACACTACATAAACTGATGCAACTAAAGTCCATGCACAATCATTAAATTTAAGTTGTAGTTTAAGAAATCTGTTTAATCTCTGTCTCATGTAATATTCTACAAGAAACCTTTTTTTGTGAGAACTAGCTGAGAAAAAGTTAAAGCTGATGGGGAAGTAAAATATTTTGGGGTGTAGATCCCCAATGACCTTTGGAGATAAGTACGTATGGATGGATAGATAAAACAAAGCCTTGTAGTAACAGTTTTAGAGCTTACATTGATGCATATTTCTCCTCACACATTTCCACCCTCCTGATGCTTGTATTAGACTCTCAGGGTTACATAAGCATGGTTTTTAATTCAGTGATGGCACCTCTCTGCTGACATAACCAAGCAATCCACTTCAAAGGTTTAAACAGACACAAATCCAGCCACGCCCTTCATTTGTTAATTAAAAATGAAATAAATCAGGCCATCCCTCCAGAGGAAGAACTGCTGATGGGAAAGAGCAAAAATCTCTTTTCTGAACGAACTTTTCAGTGAGTAATGTGGTCCTCGCCCCCATTTCAGTCAAAACAAACCATTATTAAGACAAATTATTCATTCTGTGACTTGCATTTCAGAACTCAGATTATAAGAAATTAAAGAATTTTAAAAAAATTAATAAAACCATGTTCCTTGGTGTCCCTGTCAAAGTCCAGACCTGAATCCAGGTGGAGAATTTCTGTCATGAATTTAACAACTCTGTCCACATATTCTTCTTTTTTTTAGATATTTGACAAACATGAATAGTCAAAAATATTAATCTTTATGAATTTGCAAAGCTGGTAGAGACAAAGAATAGCACACATTTCAGAATTTTCATTTCTTTCAACTTTGTAATGTAAATCTTTTTCATCTGATACTTGTAGCAAAATCCCAATAAATTCACTGGAATATAGATAATTGCAGAAAGCACTGTGCAATTATTTTTTTTTTTTAATTGTTGAGGACCTAACAGAATCTATAAAATGATATATCAAGCTAAAATTAGAAAACCATTTGTGTGTTTTCAGTTTAAGCACTTTTTTGTCCTTTCTGTGCTTATTCATTATAAGCACAGTTTGTACCCATCTACAAACTACAGGTTATTGTGACTTTGTCAACACTAGTAACCAAGGAAATAATCAAACATGATAAATAAATCAAATAAAATGAGAAAATATTGTTTTTATGCTTAGAATATTCCAATTAATTAACTTTAAAGGACAAAGTTTAAAATAGGACAGGATTAGACTCAAATTATGTGACAAAATGCAATGTTTTAGCATCAGCTCCTTTGAGCAAAATGTTGCTTATTTAGAGTTGAATCAGGGATTTCAATAAGTGCCTAAAGCCTTGATTTTTCCCAAATGAGGTTCATCTGATGTTGTGAACTGCAGGTAAAAATTCACTCAGCTGCGTGCAAGAATATCAAGAGTTTGCAAGTTATTGATGCAATGTGAAATCTCAGGAATGAAGACTGTGAGTGGTCGTCTGTACTATTGTTTTTTATCTTTTGTTTCGTAAAGTTTCGTAAAGTTTCGTAAAGTTTCGAAACTTAAATCTGTAACCGTCCAGGTTTGTTATAAATGATTGAAGAGTCATGAACCGCTGTATTTTTGGACTTATTGGCTGTAAAAGTCTACTCTAGGTGTCAAAGGTATAAGGATAAGAAGATGGCAATACCTTAAAAAGATAGCAGAATTGCTCTCCAGTAAAAAAAAAGAAAAGTAGATAGTCTTATTGGGTTTGTATTGAGTTCAATGATTGAAGACTTTAAAACACTTCCCACTGGATGCATCAAATAACTCGCTTATCGCAAACACTAAAATACAGAATTAAGTCTTTTCCAGCATTATTTGCAAAATAATAAAAACAAAACAGACTGACCTAATGGAAGATCACATTCATTCATTTCTGCGTTTTTGGCATGTTGGATGCTGCTGAGAAAGCAGTAAATGGTTTCAGGTCCAACAGAAACTCTGTGGGAAGTAGGACACCACTGGAATGGCCTAAACAATGCCATGTTTATGTTTTGTGCGAAATAATGAGAAAATTCCAGTTTGAATGAAATGGCACGTATATCAAGAAAGAAGAGGGGGGGGAAAAATAGCATCTCCAGTGATAATGATGAGAGATTCTCCCTGAGCAATTAACCCAGATTGAAAGATTTTATTTTTGACAGCTCGAGTTAACTTCCCGCCCCAGCCTCTCCGTTGCAATGTTTCAAGCAGTCAACAAAACAACAAGGCAAGGCCTCCCAGTATGCTCATTAGCAAGTGCTGCAAACATCCAAACAGCAGCAGCACTTCGCTGTAGGATTCATATCTGCAAATCCGAAAAATCACAGAAAACTCAAACGTCTTTGCATGAAATTAAACCTGATAACACAGTGAAGGAGGCTGCAGGCTTTTCTCTTAAATTCCCCTTTTCACTTTCCAAATCCTTTCTTAGCCTTTCTCCGCTCTCTTTTTATGTTTCTGGTCCTCAATTTCACTAGTTTAAAAGAAATCGCCCTCCTTGCATCGATTTTCCGGCTCATTTTTATGAGAGCCCATTTTGCTCAACAGTTGCCATACATAGCAGCTCTGCAGGTTGAGCTGAGGCTCTGGGGAAATGCTCTGAGGAAAGGCACTGTCAGATGAAGAGAAGAAAACGAGAGGAGGGGGGAAATCACTGCAAGGTAGCAGATCAGAAGTCACGTATTTCCCATCTTTTCTCCAACATCACTTTGAATTGATTTTGTTTTTTCATATTTTGGGTGGGAAAAAGCTTATGCTTAAATCTTATTTTCTCCTGACGGTGAAATTGAGAAGTCAATCTAATAAGTACAGAGCCTGCTCTCCATTTCTTGTCTCAAATTGGATTGTTTCTCGTGACATACAAGCAAGTGGCCGCAAATGTCCCAGAGATAACTCATAAATCATAACGCGAGGTTTATTACCGAGGCCTGCTTTGCTTCTCCGATGCTGTAAGTGCAGAGCGAGTCTGTCACGCTCAAGGCGATGTTTTTGTTGTCTTTCTCTGCAGCACAAGCCTGGTTTCCCACATCCACAGAGGAAGGTTTCTAATGTTTTTGGGACCAGTATTGAATTTCAGGTTAATGAAGATCAGATCTTTCATAAGATAAAAATTGCATCTACAGCACATTTTTGAGTTATTGGACTTCAGCTGTAGATGTGATTTCATGTCTTATTTTCATAGCAGCTCAAGTAACTAATTTTACAGCCAGGATTACAGAGATTATGAGACATTTTGATGAGTTAAAGTAGCTCCTCCCTTTTACCCCTCTACAGGCTTTATTCAATTTGTATTAGTAGTGATGAAAATCTCAAACTATCCTGCTGCATCTGAGGTCACTCACCATCAAATCTGTAAAATCTTGATCTTTGCAATCTCTGGAGTAAAAGCAGTTGTGTCTATTTAGACCAGGTGTCATTAACTGTGGGTTAGAGCTGATAGTATCTCATGGTAACTAATCAATATCGGTCATTGCTCAGGCTAAAGTACTTCTCCTCATTCAGCTCACAACGTGACGACTATCCAACAGCCATTTTGGTTTTCATGATGTTGATTGTGATTGTAAGTAAGGCAGAAACCAGCTCAGGTTAAAATGTAAAAAATAAAATCTGATAATCAGGGGTGGAAATTCAAATGTTTTTTTGTTTTTCAAAATACAGTAATAATTTTTGACAAGCAGCAAAATAGAAAAATCTTATAAAAATTGTTTCCCAATTCTGTGAAAAGAACTGCTATAAAAACAAATGTAAAAATATACCAATGTGTGCTGCTAACATCCTCTGACACTTTGTACCCTGTTTTCTACTCATGTGTTTCTTTTCTGTTGCTCTCTACAACAGAAAACAACACATCATCATGATAAAAATGATGTGTTTATCATCATTTTGTACACATGTACATAAACGTTGAATATCAGTTTATTCCCCTCCGTAGTTAAAATGATCAAGGAAATCCTGACCTTTCGGAATAATCTAATTCAAAAGTGAGTTAATTGCATATTTTTCTGCTGATTTCATATTACAACATATTTTGTTGATTATAATCATGCTAAGTCTTATGAAAGGTGACATATTTTTACCCCTGATAAAACTTAAACATCTCAGCATTCTCCTGCATCATCTACTGAAATAACATAACTTTACAATGGCTATTTACAGATTATTCATTTTATTTCTGAAGGATTAATTAACTGTAGAGGCTGCTTTTACCTACCGTTTAACACCAGAAACGCCACACTTCTTCTTACAATGCTAGTCCTTGCACCCTAATAGCAGGTCAGCCTCTAATGTGTATTAATGATAAAAATGAAGGGATTTTGTCTTTAAGAAACATGGAACATCAGTCTGATCAGGTGAATTTATGGTTTTTTGGGGGAGGGATTTTCATGTCTGTCATTCTCAGTTTAGCCCTTATTTGTCTTCTATGTCACCTTTTTGCCACAAAATATTGTATTACTTCCTTGCTTTTTTTTTATTTTTATAGTTTTTATTACATTTTTACTGCCCAATTTTACAAGCAAGATGGACATTAAATGCAGTATCTGTCAGAAAGTGAGGGTTGTTGTAGAAATGTTCTTTCATAGTTAGGAAGGCTCACAAGAAGCCAATTTGTTATGGTGCTGAAGCCAAGGAAAACATCAAAACCACCTGCTGATACAGAGTTAATAAAATATAGAGCAATCAGAAGCCCACACAAACCCCCGTGAATCAGATGAAAGACGCGTGTGAAACCTCACACTGCCATGTCTTTTCAAAGTCCTCCGCTGACATGCAGACGCACCACAGTTATATCTGGTTGAGATATCTGATTCAAAATCTGAGTGCATTTTTTTTAAGAGCTGTAAGTTTCTCCAATGCATCGATGACGTTTCAATAATCATCAATGAAGAGTCAGCTTCCATACTTCTGGTCTCTTTTTTTGTCTGCTTTGCTTAATTTACTCGGATTTTGTTTCCTTCTTTTTGTTATTTTGAGCTACTCTTTCCTTGAACCTACTGTAACAAAAGTTTCAAGGATGATGAAAAAAACCTTGATTTTTATTGCGTTTCAAACCTCTAAGAATCTATTTTATTTATGGAACTGTGGTGCTTTAATTGGACGTTATATGAAAAGTTTTGTACAAGTTCAGCCAACTTATCATGAAGGTCAATCCTGGCTGATCAGGTCTGGCTTCGCCCCCTTGGCCCACTTCAACCGGGACTGAAGCACAAATCCAAAGCAGACTTTTGGACAATTTGGGAACATATTATCCAGCCAATAAGCTAAAAGTAGGATGAAGTTAGCCAATTTGAGAAAAGTCTTGTTCTGTGATGCAAGACAGGATGAGGCTCTCTGGCATTTCCTCTTACCTAAAACAAACTGCTAAGAGTTTATCTGCACATTGAACGTAATTTAAAACATCATTGTTTCAGAAGATTAAATCAGTTTCCCACTCAGAACCTTGCACTGATTAATTGTGGAATATTTTATTTAAAGGAAAATAATTGTTTACCTTTCATGATTCCTTATTTTGTCTAGTATGAGAGTCTGCAGATTAATTAACCAAACGATACATCAAAGAGTAAATCCTCATGATGAGAGATGAGCCTATTGCTTTAAGAAAAGTTGAAGAAAAGTTACTTTATTCTGTCAATTAAAATTAGCTAGTCAGCTAAACTGAGCAAAAGAGCTGAGCTTCTCCTAAATAAAAAGCTGAAGTGCAAGGGTTTGTTTATGCTATATAGACATAATAACAGTCAGCAAACACTTTAGCTCCTCAATTAAACCTCCAATACTGTTAAACCAAGACTACCTAAGAGTAACCTTTTAATTTTACCTGCCCTAAAGATTAGGGCGATGACAAGGAGTCCTTCCAGCCTCAAACACTTGGACCTCTTCAGATAATCGAAATACTATTATAAGCTATTACAGGAAGAATTTGATTGCTGTATAACCAATATATTTTTTACACCAATTTATTGAGAATGGTGTAAATAATTTCTGATATGCTGTTTTGTTATTTTTTATAGTTACCCGTCTATTTTCCTTTCATAAACAAACTTCCTGCTGAATAAAAATAATTTAAGATCACTGAGAGTATGAATAATTCTGGGCTCATATGTTTGGTAGAGTATTTTCACTGCAGTCTGATTACCCCTGTTTTCTGTAAAGTAACTGTTGGACCACCATAGTAATATTATGTGGGTGGATTATTACACCTTTGCGCCGACTTTTTACATATCAGACAAATTTTGGAGAATCCAATTACCGTCTCTCGGCATCATTAATCTGCCAGAATGACTGACCCAGTGGCAAAGATGACTAAACTATGATGGTGAGGTTGAATTGAGACAATCTTAAACCTCTAATGAAAGAAAGGACCCTGCTATGATAATCACTTGCAGATAAGTGGCTATTAAAATTGGTTGCAATTTGAATAAGATTAGATTTCTTGTAAGATTTGAAGCAGTTAGCAGAGCGTGGGGAGCTGATGACAGACAACCTCAGTGCCTGTTTATCAGTCAACTGCAGTGTTTTTTCACTATATTGTATTCACATAGAAAAGAATAATATGGATTGGGGTAGCCTGATGTTTTGCATTTCAAACACCACTTGAGTACCGCTTTTCTTTATAAATATGCGATGGGTATTCCCTGTTACATGTCGCATAAATAAACGCTGGCAGCATTCACTGGACTAGATGCATAAATCTGGGCTAATGGTCAGCATGATGCTGTTGCTTTGGGCTGAAATCCCATTGAAAATAGCTTATCTGACTTAATGGCACCTTCAGTTTTGACAGAAATCCAACTTTATACTTCTACATTATGCTGCGTTCAGTTACAAAAGCATCCAGAGCTTGGAGTGCCCCAGAAGAGCATTTGAGTCATTCTGAACATATTGTTGCCAGACGAGCTAATGTGAGCATTTCAGAGACTCATGACCTACAGAGATTTCACTTTACCTTATAGATTGATCCAAAAAGAAAAAATATCCAGGGAGTGATGGTTATACGGAGGACAAAATGGCTTGGTGATGAATTAACAGATCGGTTCAAGAAGATAGCTGTAACGGTATCTTTTTGTGAACAATAACTTGGATTTTCTGTTCCACGACTTTTTACTGGAGTTTTACACAAAAGCAACATACCTGTCCACATTCGTCAAACAATGTGGACAGGACAATTGAGGCAAACTCAACAGTGACAATTTATTTTAAAAAATCGAAATAAAAATAAAGGAATTAAGTGAAAAAAGAGGTTCTACCAGCATTTTTGATGGCTGTTAAACTCGTGAAGGGTTGCCAAATGTTATCTCAATTTGTTCTTTTTGGGATATCTTCTTCTTTGTCTCCTTTGGAAACTTTTGGCCCCTTAGTACCAGCTAAGCATTATGAAAACACCATAGCATAATAAGTATTGCTGCTGATCATGCCCATACATACGTCTATCTATCACAAGTATCCAGGATTAAGGTTTTATTTGGCCTTGAACCCCAGAACTTTTCTAGATTTTTAGAAAAATGCTTATTTTTAAGCTGAAATAATAGGAAAAATGTGTTATGATACTCTATTGATTCAGGAGCGTCATTTTGTTCTTATGATGCTAATTGTCTGTACCTCTATCAAAGATAAGGAAGACTGTAGTTGGGCTGGGCAATAAAACAATAATAATACTGATCACGTGATCAATATCAATATGATATTCAGAACTGCGCAGGATTCTGGGGGATGTAGGCAGAGGAAAGGTTTCAGCCACTCAACTTCTCATGGCTAGAAAAGCAAGCTTGGTGGCACCAACTAACTCTCTCACTCTTTGGTTACCTAGCAACAACCCATTGTGTAACATGCGCAGCAGCAGTTTCATGTTGCCCCCATAATTTTCACTGTCTGTAGTAATTTATTGGGATTGGTAACAGTGTTATGTGTTTTAAAGTCATGTTGTTTTCAGATTATATTATCCAAAGGTTTAAGGGTAAAGAGTGTAATAGAGTTCGATGATGTTTCTGGTCTTGTTTGCTGTCTGGGATTACCCGTAGTGTTTGATTACATGTTGCATCCACTTGGTTCAGCATGCTTTCTGTTTGACCTCCACTTTTAATAGAGATGTAAAGATCCAGCCACCATCTTTCCCCATGAATAATTGAGGGCTTCCCACAGAACAAGCTGAGATCCTGCAGGATGAGTGGGAGGAAGGAAGAGACACTCAATATCATCCTGTCTTCAGGCCACACAGCTATAATGAAATAATTGGAATGATTCAATGCATTTGCTAGTAAACACGTGGTTTGAGACAATTTTTTAAATGAGCTGGGATTAAAAATCTTGTATTATTGCAGAACACTTTTATTGTTTGTGGGGGAATGAGGTTTTCTCTAAAACTCCGTAACTCTGGAAGAACTGCTGTGATTTTGATCTGCAAGTCTTGCTTCTTTAATTTTGATGCACATCTCCCACAATCTTGAAACCACCTGCTTTGAGTTAAGAGAACGGCTCATTTTAATGCTGGCTTTGTAACTTTAGCTTGACGTACCATGTCAGACACAAGCGCAATCTCTGTGATATACGGTTATGTAATCCAAACAGTTCTTCCAAAGAGTTGTGTCTCTGCTTTCTCTTCACTTAAACATTCAGTTCGTCGCATCAAATCAAATCCGAGGTGAATTTGTAGCTCGCCTGAGGGGTGAACATCACATTTTACATGATACACAGCGGCATTATGACACTTACTGTAAAAATAAAGTTGTGTAATAATTTTCCAGTAATAAGCAAAAAGCAGGCTGTAGTTCTGGGATGTCATTTTTGATAGTTATGTCATTTTGAGAATGTTGTTTCCTTTTTTCGTTCCCCTCCCTACCTTTTTGCATTTTGCTACTTTGACTTGCTTTCTGCATTTCTTTGCCAAAACCCCCTGAGAATTGTATGATGGAGCAGCTGAAAGCCATGAAAGGTTTATTGCATTTGGGAGACCCTCAAGTCAGGTTCTGTTTTTCTTTGTCCAATTAAAGCTCCTTGCTGAAACCTACATAAAACTCTAATTTGGACTCGACTTCAGCAGTTTAAAGGTATCTTGTTTTGCTTCCTTGAACAGGTTAGGATAAGTCTATGCACTAAACATAGATTTAGTTTAGTCCATAGACTAAACATGGACATGTGCCATCCATGTTTTGTTTAGTCAAAATAATTGATCTTAATCTGCTGTTTTAAGCTCCCTTCAGAATAATCTCTTTTAGGGTGTCTTGTCACTTTAATTCAAAATACGCTGCTCCCTCCAACTCACATGTGAAAATATCTGCAAACATATGAGCAATTTTCAACTGTACATTTTTGAAAAGCAGAAGTAGAGCATCCAACACAATCAACAAGAATGCAGCTAGTGGTTTCTTGTTGCCAAGTCAACAACAAAACATTTAACTTTTCCAGCACCAATTGTCCAGTGGGTACAGCGATAAAACCAGCTGGCCAAATGTGCTGGAGCTCTGCTTGGTTTGCTTGCAATTGTAACTCAACAACTGGGAGGTTTTTGAAATGGCTCCTTTTCAAGACACCTAAAACCTAACTTATTTCCCTAAAAAAGGCCTGGGTGTTTTTTTAAACCCTTGGAGTGTTTTTAGGAGCAGTTGAGACCCAAATGCAATTACAAAAACTTGCAAAAAGTGAAATTTGAATACTAATTTGGGAACTTGACCTCTGCTTTAAAAGATTTGTTTCTTTTTATTCAGTCTTTTGCTGAGGGAACATGTGCTGTCAGTTCAAGAGGCAGATCTGGGGTGCTAAAGCAGTGCACAGCATTTAGCTGCTTCACTGATGATAGACAATGAACACAGCCTTAATCAACCCATCTGCTAAATGTTTCACTAAAATTTAATCCAAATCCAAATGAGCTCTGAGGCTATTTTCTTCCTTCCCAGTAAATGTGCCATGAAGCTGTAGGATACTAGATGGTGGAGGGAAACATCCCTTTTATTGGCTCAACATTTTCATGAGAGTTACAGAATTAGTTTGACAGTCATATTGTTAGAGTAGAGGCAATTTAGGCTCTATTTCTGCCCAGAATAATTATAGGGAATTCTCATTAATCCAGTTCAAACTGCTTAAGGCGCAAGAATGACATGTAAAACAGAAACATAGAAACCATGCTTCTCTTCCCGAAGTTGACTTTATACAGTAGAGCCATGCAGATTTTCATATGCCTGAGCCAGACTAGCATCTCTACATTATACAGATGCCTGGAGGCGAAACAGTTCAAATCGATCTGAGGAGTAAACAAGTCAGGAGCAAAGCGTTGATGAAGCAGACATTGATCTGGCCATCCCACGGGTCTGTGGAACTGCAATCTGTTATGTTTTTTAAGTGCTTTTATTTCATTCTCTTGAAATGAGTTAAATGTTCGTCTGCAGGCTCAGCAGGAAATAACTTTCGACTGATATTACAGGAAGTTCTTCCTCCCTGCTGAAATAACATTGAATTTTGCGTAATGTTGGAATATTGCTGGACTGTAACGCAGCTCTAGCCATGTTGTGTTTTTCTTCCAATTAGTACAACAAGCTTTGAAAGATTTTCCATCATCGTTAGATGTTAGATTGTTGCTGTCTCTTCTTAAGATCAGACAGTAACAATTTTAACTTTTGTCAGGTGAAAACCCCAATGATTTCAAGGAGATAAAGTGGAGAAGTTGAGGATAAAAGAAAGAAAGTTTTGAAAAATTCTTTCTCCGATTGTAAAAGTGTTTTAAAAATAACAAGAAACAATAATAATTTGATTTTGTGTGTTCAGATTGACATGACTTCAGGGCAACATACTGCTGTTTTTCTGATTCTTACTGCCATTCCTGCTCACAATAAAAACTTTGCATTATGACTATAAATAAATCAATAACAATACTTTGGATCAGGTCTACTGTAATATCCCTGGAGCCTACAAGGCTGTAGCAGCTCCACATCTGGGGATGTCTGACCACATCTCAGTGGAGCTGATTCCTGTTTACAAGCCTCTGGCCTGCAGAACTAAGCCGATCACCAGAATAGTTCAGGTCTGGACTGAGGAGGCATCCTCTGCACTTCAGGACTGCTTTGAGCATATGGACTGGAGGGACGGAGCAGACTTGGAGGAATACTCATCGTCCGTTCTGTCCTATGTTCAGTTCTGCACCGACACTGTCCTCCCTGTCAAGACCATAAAAGTGTTTCCAAACCAGAAACCATGGTTGGACAGCACAGTACGGGCCCTGCTGAAAGCCCGGGATGCTGCCTACAGGTCTGGAGACAGGTTGGCTTATAGCAGGGCCAGGACGGAACTGAAAAAGGGAATCAAGCAGGCCAAGCTCCAGTACAAACAGCGGATTGAGGAACACTTCATCAACAATAAT
>CAEFZX010019131.1:0-18386 GCA_903066825.1 Alfaro cultratus | reverse complement strand
AGAAATCAGTGGAGAGTCGTGTAACTGCCTGTGCCGTGTTATTTAGCATTAGCACAGTGCTAACTGGCTAATGTTAGCTCACAAGCTGAGCTTAACGGTGTTTTAAAAAAAAATAAAACTCAGGGAAAGACTTAATTATCCAGCTGGTCATTTTCACTACTAACATGGATACTTTTTTAGTTTTAAGTTTATGTTATTCCGTCTTCTAACGGTAAAATGTCTTACTGCTGCTAGCGTTGACTTGCTAACAGTGTTAGCGAAACGACTCAGCAGAAAGAAACAAACATAAAAACAGTGAACCACCATAGTAGTGTTGACCCAGCTGCTCCCCTTAGACCTCAGACAAAACATTCACTGCTTTTTCTAACCTTAGTTAACTATATAAAAAATATACCGCCATCATCTTAGCTACAATTTCTGACTCTGTTTACAATGTTGCGCATTTTAACCAGTACAGATCCCCACTGGCAATGGAGAACCATTCTTTTCTGATTGTTGATGCGAAAACTTTCTGCCGGTCTGCTGGCCCACAGTGTAGTCTGGCACTACATTAGGATGCGTTTACTAATGCATGTACATTAGCTTGTGTTTGTGAGACGGCCACGGAAAATGGGCATCAGCCAATGAAACGCGGCCCCTGTGGTAAGGTCTATTCATTGACTTGATTGAACGGTTTTTACCGTTTCATTGCCCTCATTTGATGTTACTAAACACCAGTTTGTTGTTGTGAAAAGGTTGACTCCAGGAGTGGAAGAGTTTTACTAAGATGGTGATCGTTGCTCACCGTCATCCAATCAAGTCACAGACTTTTCTGAGGTGATAAGTAACTGGGAACATGAACTGCAAATCATTAATCAATCAATATTTTTACCAACACCGAGGCGATTTCCGAGCCAAATGGGAACTTGGTAAGGTAGCCCAGATCAGTTAGCATTAGCCAAGGCTGCCTTCTTTTGAATCCTCTGCCTTCAACCGTCGTTAAGTTTGTCCTCACTGAGCTTCTGTATCGGAGAATCTTGAAGCGAAGCTCCGGAAACGTTCTCATCTTCAGATGTCGCCATTTTGTTGCTGCTGTGTTTGCCCTAACATCTGGGTAACCATGACGTCATTTGCGATTAGAGCCACAGAAGCTCTTACATTAACTTGGCGATGGAAGCTTCCTGTTTCATGATGGACCCACTTCCTGTTTGCAGACCATCGAGTCCAAGAACTTCAGGGGAACCAAAACGGTGTCGGACCTTGTTGGAGCCGGAGGCCCGAACTACCGGCTGATCGGGAACAACTGCCACGATGCCTGTAACAACATCATGAATCAGTGAATTTCCATCATTTCTGATAATAAATATGAAGCCTGAACGTGTTGTGTCATTTTTATTCCACTAGAGGGCGCAAAGCAACAGAAATTGATCCCCTGCTGGTTCAGAACCAAAACATGTTCCGGTTTTGAACACCTTATGTTCTGGAAACTACTTAGTACCGGGTCCAAGAGGGGCCCACTGGAGCCAACTGGGGCCAATAGGGATGAACTGGAGCCAATAGGGATGAACTGGAGCCAATAGGGATGAACTGGGGCCAATAGGGATGAACTGGGGCCAATAGGGATGAACTGGAGCCAATAGGGATGAACTGGGGCCAATAGGGATGAACTGGAGCCCACTGGGGCCAATAGGGATGAACTGGGGCCAATAGGGATGAACTGGGGCCAATAGGGATGAACTGGAGTCAATAGGGATGAACTGGGGCCAATAGGGATGAACTGGGGCCAATAGGGATGAACTGGAGCCAATAGGGATGAACTGGGGCCAATAGGGATGAACTGGGACCCACCTGTGACTCCAACTACAGTCATGTTTCCATCCTCTGACTCAACTTTCAACTAAAATTCACGTTAAAAACATTTGAAGTGTTAAAAACAACATTTTGGGGCGTGCCGTGGTGGCGTAGGGGATAGCGCGACCCACATTTGGAGGCCTTGAGTCCTCGAGCCGTCGCAGGTTCAACTCCCGAACCGGCGGCATTTGCCACATGTCTTTCCCCCTCTTCTTACCCCATTCCTGTCAGCCTACTGTCAAAATAAGGGACACTAGAGCCCACAAAAAGCCCCCTGGTGGGGGAAAAAACATTTTGATTTTGTTGAATTTTCTCTGATCCACACAAACCTAAGCTCAGAAGTATTCATACCCCTGTAAAATTTAGATTTTAATTATTTTCAAACAACCGAGAATTATCTCAAAACAATGTTAGAGAACATATTATACTATATTACACTATATTATATTACACTATATTATATTACACTATATTATATTGCACTATATTATATTACACTATATTTGACCAACAGCATCTTGAAAAGAATTTCCAGCAGAATGACACGCGGTGTCCTGCAGGGGGCGCCCTGAGCTGCTCACTGAACGCCTCAGAGCTCTGCTGGTCTCACCTGTCTGCCAGGTAGAGAGAAGTTATTGTGGTTCCGGTCGGTCGGCCCGGTCCAGACGGACAGAACCAACAGGGATCCGTTTGGTTGAGAAGGTTGCGGGTCTCTGAGGTTCTGGTTTCAAGATTTAGGTCAAAATGTCTGAGTTTTGCTTCCAGGATGGAGAGCAGAGGAAGTGAAGAGCAGCTGCTCTCTGATGGCAACAGGCTGGGGAGGGGCAGCTGGCTCCGAGCACAAAACACCGTACAGAAATTAAAATGTGACAAAAATGCATTTCAAAATTGAAACTTTAACAAACAAATAAAAATGTGTTTTCAGTTATTTACGATATCAGATAATATCTGTTGATGCAACAATAAGCATCTGAACTGTCTGATTGTTCATCTTTAACCAACGACCAGTTTGACTTTTTACAGTTCATTTTATTTTTTCATCTGTTTTCCATCAATAATTTTTGTAATTTTTATTAGTTCTGAAACATAAAAATGCAGAAATGTAAAGAAAAGATGAAAAATAAATGCAACAAATTAAGAAGTCCAAACTTTTCTTCAAATTACAAAAATAAGGTGATAATTTTATAAACATAAAGTCAGAATGAGAAAATAAAGTTCAAATAAAATAACACCAGAAAGTCAAAGAAGTGAAATAAAATAAGTCGTAAAAACACAAGAATGAAATTGTAATACAAGAATGTAAAAATAAAATCAGAATCAATTTTACATTCAGTTGATTGTTGGAATTTTTACATTTTCAAATAGTTTGATTTTTTCCAGTTCACATTTTTCCTTGTGTTGCATCAATAATTTCTTTAAAACTTAATAATTGTCATTTCTATTTATTCTGCCGACTTTCAGAAGGAAAATCTGCTAAATAAATGAAACGATTAAAAATCTAAATTAAACCAGTTTGTAAAAACCTTTCAGGTGATTTCTGGTCACTGAAGCAACTTCATTAGCTGAAAAAATTCAAAATAAAAGCATTTCTGCCCAAACTGATGATTTCCCTTCCTGAGGTCAGAGGTCGCTGACAGCGCTCCGACTGAGCAACCTCTCTCAACCCCCTTCGCTCTCCCTCTTCCTCTTTCTTCGCCTCGGTGGTTCAGGACCAGAGGTGGAAGATGCAGCCGCGGAGTTTTTCCTCCAGTGGAAAGCGAAAGTTAACGCCTCGAGTCTCTGTGGCAGAAAGCAGCAGAAAAGCCCCCACCCCCACCCGCTGCTGAGCCGCTCGCCCCCCTCAGGTCAGATAGTTCCTGGTCTGCTGGGAGCGCAGCAGCGGCGTCTGCGTGTCCACGTCTCTGGAGAAGAAGGACAGGCCGGCGCGGCGGAGGTGCAGGCGCGTCCAGCCGTACACCAGACAGTTGAGGAAACCCTGAGAGGCCGAAGTGAAGGCCTGGAAAATACACACCGTCACTTTAAGAACAGAAACAGGAACAAAAACAACACAAAGTGACCTTAAAGAGGCAGCATCAGGTGTTTCACTTTCTAACTGTTACCTTCAGTTGCTATAAAAATTACTTATTGAAATTGGATCTCTGTCCCTTTAAGTAGCTCCAGCTGAAAACTTTCAGTTTTCTCTTCCAATCATTATTTACAGTGTTTGATGAGCAACATTTCTTTGTTTTTTTAACTTTTCTCAGAAAACAAAACTTCCTCAACCAAACATCTGGATTTTACAAACAATTCATTTAAACTTTTCAGTTTTATGTTGTTCAAGTAACTGTTACCTTCAGTTGTCATAGAAATGTTATTAAATGACTTAAAAGAAAATTGACTTCCTGATTTAGTGCCTTGAAATTGGGCCTCTGTCTCTTTAAGAAGCTCCTGCTCTTTCTGAACCTCCGCCTCCAGGAAGTCATCCCAACATGACTCCTCTATTAACCCTTTAATGTTTTTACCATTATACTATAATGAGTTCAGCAGCTGATTGCTAATTGCTGCTGACTAGTCTGAAGGAGCAGAGTGGGGGAGGAGCCGCGCCTCGGAGGCGGAGCTAGGTCCACCCAGGTGTTATATCTGCTGAATGGTTGCTATGGAGATCAGAGGACTAACGGCACATTTCTGATGAGCAATAAATATAACATGATGGAAAATCTGACACTGGCCCTTTAAAAATCACCAAAAGATCACTGGATTAAGACGTGAAGCCTGATCAGTCGGAGCTCCAGGTATCGGCCCGGAGCGACCCGATCGGTGCCGAGCGCGGCGCTCTGACCTCAGATATGTAGAGGCAGACGCCGGCCACGCCGTGGCCCGTCGACGGCTTCGCCACCCGCAGGAACGCCAGCGCCACGGCTGAAACAGAGCGCACAGAGTGAACGAGACGCCGTCACCCCTAGCAACCACCACGCTGAGGGCGAGTGTCACGGATCAGAACCAGAACACACCTGGACCCCAGCAGAACACGAACACTAGCGGGTACAGCAGCATCCGCAGGTCCATCACCCGGAACAAGGCCCGCTGCTCGTTGCCTAGGTAACCGCTGGACGTCACCGCCCGCCGGTAGACGCACCGCGCCTTGACCACCAGAACCTGGAACCAGAACCAGAACCAGACTTTATCGTCATCGTAGAGAAGCACAATGAAACTGGTTTCAGTGCAGCCAACCTAAAACAAACATCATGAGACCCGAGTGGACGGGTCAGGAACCGGGTCAGAGGTCAGGGTAAATGAAGCCTTGAACCCGGTCCTCTCCCTGGACACAGGTTTTTACCCCTCAGCTCACCGTGATGCCCAGCAGGGTGAGGAGGAAGCTGCTGAGGAAGACTCCGATCTGGTAGGTGTGCAGGAAGCTGCAGCTGCGGCTGAGCTGCTGCAGACCCGGCCGCAGGAACAGAGCTCCGGTGTGCATCAGCAGACACCTGCAGCACAAACCCAGCGTCAGCTAAAACAGCAGCGCCGCCGTCCAACCTGCCTCAGGTCAGGCCTCACCTGTACGGCTCACTGAAGTTGACCTGGCAGTGGCCGACGTTCCCTTGTACGAAGACCGGGACCATGAGCAGCGCCGGAACCAGACTGAAACGGGAGAAACGGGTCAGGGGTGAGAACGGACCAGGTTCACCTGCTGCTGCTGCACTCACCTTGACAACACGGCAATCATTTTAGCTTTCAGCGACACCGTGTTGGAAAACTGAGGAAAGAAAAGATGCCAAGAATCAGAACCAACCAAAAGTTCTGATGTCACTTCAAACAGAAGAAGAAGATAGAAAACAGTCTAAGATTTGCAGAAACATTACAATAAAAGTTATGTTGAATCTGATTAAAGCTTCTGGGTTCAGCTGCTTAATAAAAGTTAAATGATGGCTGTGTGGAGCCACCATTCAACATGGCTACCGTTCAACATGGCTACCGTTCAACATGGCTACCGCTCAACATGGCTACCATTCAACATGGCTACCGCTCAACATGGCTACCGCTCAACATGGCTACCGTTCAACATGGCTACCGCTCAACATGGCTACCCTTCAACATGGCTACCGCTCAACATGGCTACCCTTCAACATGGCTACCGCTCAACATGGCTACCATTCAACATGGCTACCGCTCAACATGGCTACCCTTCAACATGGCTACCGCTCAACATGGCTACCCTTCAACATGGCTACCGCTCAACATGGCTACCTGTATGGAGTAGCCGCTGAAGCAGCTGTTGAACTTCTCTCTGGTCAGCGCGTAAAGGTTCCACACGTAGTTCAGCGTGAAGAAGAAGGACGCCATGTACAGAACCTGAAACAGAACAAAACGGTCCGTCTGGTTCTGACAGTAACGGGTTAAAGCAGCAGCTCAAACGGACAATAGATGTAGGTCAGGCGTGTTTTTGTGTCCTGGTTCTGCTGCTCCACTTCCTCCTCAGTGACCCAGTTCAGGATGAGTTCTGGTTGTTTGAGCCAAACGGGCCGGATCAGAACTTTAACGCAGATGAAGCTGTGACGAAGCGCCACATCCTCCTGAACCCTTCCTGTCCTAAAGGTCCAGTTCAGGTTCTGTTGTCCCGCTTGCTTTCCAACGTGATGTGAAAATGACGTCACGGCTTAGAAAGCGCTCTGGGTTTCACATCAGCATCCAAACCCAAACCGCGAAATACCGGAGCGGAAAGAGGAACCGCCGGCGGTCCAAACTCAGATCAACCCGGTTAAATGGACTCAGCATGAGAGCCTCTTGTAACAGCAAAACATAACTGTATTTATATATTTAAAGTGATAACGTCCGCCTCCCGAACTTACTTTTATTCCATTTTTAAGTTTCAGAGAAAAACCGAGGGTTAGAAATTGGATAAAACTTGTTATCTAGCTAACTTTGCTGCGCTCAGCGCAGTTGTTTACGCATGCGCAGTGACCTAAGCGTTAGAATTCTTCTTCTTCTTTGTTGTAATGGCGGTTGGCAACATTACCGCCACCACCCGGTAAGTCCAGCCTGGACATCGATCAAGTGACGATCCTTTGTTTTTCATGTCATGTGATCTACTCCGCTGCCTTTGTGACCTCACAGGTTTTATCTGCCAGATGTAAAAGTCAAACTGCTGCGGTGGGAAAACCCCAGACAGCAGCTTCCAGTTCAGCTCCTGGTGTCAAAAATAAAACCTGAGAACAGACGACACTAAACTTTACTTTCAGAGGAACTTTTTAAAGCTGAAAACTGAATGTTTACGCTTTAATATGAGAAAAACAAAATGTTCTCTAAGTTCTCACAAACTGAATCTGAATCAGTTTTATTCACTTTAAACTTTATTTTTACACCTGGTTGAACTGATCTCTTCTCATTCTGCTACTTTCTCCTACTACTCTCCGATTTGCATTATTTGCTGTCATTTCAACTTAGGGATGAGAATCCGTTGTACCATTTTAATTTATTTTGTTATAAATGATCAATGTTGATCTACTGTTAGGATAAATTTCAGTTACTGATGATAAAAAAATAAATAAATGTTATTTTCACTGTTTGTTTCAATACATTTCATCTTAGTTTAGTGATATAAATCACATTTTGCATTTTTATGTAAGTGGAGTCTTGAAGGATCCTGTTTTATATGGAAATGTTTTTCCAAGAACAATATGTATTTGTGATTCAGTTATCTAAAAAATAAGTAATATAGTTCTTCTTTTTATCTTAATCTTTTTCATTATCACAATTATAGCAAAAAATTATAGCCTTAATTTAACTTCACGATTTCTCAGTTTGTTTTCTCTCCATAGATGTTGTGAATTGGCACCAAAGAAATAAACTGAATTCAACTGATTTTAAAATTGTTTGGTTCCTTTGAACGTTTCCTTGATTTATTCACAGATGAAGTTAGAAACCATGAAGGTTTTCTCCTCGTCTTTCACTGAAACCAAACAGGATTTTTGAGTTGAATCTACTGAAATGTGTCCGTGTCAGTGTTTGTGTCCCGCCGTGTGTTTCTGTGGGAAACAGCAGCTCAGCCTGCAGCTGTTCGTGTCCAGGCTGCGGTTTCTCTCCGCCGTTTGAGGAAGCTGAGATTTTCTAACAGTGAAGGCTTTGAGGAGGAAAGAGGAGCCACTTCCTGATAAAACTCTTAGAAATCCCTGAAACTTCCCCAGAAAGCCCGTCAGACTCCCCCAGAGCGGCGGCGCGGCCGTTACCTGCTCCACGGTGTGCAGGTTGTAGCAGAGCACGCTCAGGTGGTCGCAGCGCTGAGAGTAGAGGACGGCGCCGATCAGCCAGCAGGCGGCGAGCAGCAGGTCGGCCACGCTCAGCTGGAACAGAGGCTGCAGCTGCAAACAGGACAGCAGCAGTCAGACACCTGACCTCTGACCCCTGAGGCACAGCCGGAACCACCTATACGAAGGGACTGACCTCAGGCGTCTGACAGAGTCGGGGAATAATCAGGGAGATGATGGAGCCGGAACCAACAATGCTGCAAATATTCAGAGAAAATGTTTAGAAGTGACTGAATTATTATCAGAGCATTAAAAACACTTTTTAATAATATTTCTCAAACAGGCTGAAACACTTTCCACAATAAAGTCGTTCCTGAATAATTTTGGCCAAATTACCTAATAAATAGCTAATAAAGTTGTAAAATGAAAATGTCATTTAAAAGGCCAGTTGTAGAAGGTTTTCCTGTTTTCATGCATAAAATGTAAAATTCAAGGCGAAGCTGAAATAAACGTCTAAGAAATTAGCTAAGATCTCAAGATTCTTCTAAAATATTTTCTAAGGAAAAACAAGCTAAGCTAACCAAAGTTTAGCTAAACGAAGCTAAATTAAATGAGACTAATGTAGCTTTCTGCACAAAGAGGAACTTTGTCTTTTTGTCACACATTTTGTGCTTTTTTAAGTCATTTACTATAAACTTTAAATCTTTAAATAAAATATACGAAATATAAAAACAGAAGTAAAGTTTTATTTAAAAATCTTTTAAAGACCTTTGCTTCTCATCTACCTCTGCACCAAGGCCGCATTTCCTCTAAACTGTGTTCATCGCCATGGAAACGTCACCTTGATGAACCAGAGCCAGAACCAGAACCAGAACCAGAACCGGATAAAGACCAGAACAGCTAAAATTATCTGGGGTTTTTAAAACAATATTTTCCTCAGTTTTAGCCTAAAATCTCTTCCTTGCTGAAATGTTTTCAATGCAGAAACAAATAAATGTCATTTTAAACTGAACAGAGACAGGAAACCAGAACCAACCAGAACCAACCAGAACAGACCTGAACCAATCAGAACCAACCAGAACAGACCTGAACGAGGCCATGACGAGCTGGATCCACCAGACGGCTTCATACACCTGCAGAGGAAAACAACACGTTCAACCCGCCGCTGCAACCCGACCAGAACCGATCAGAACCGATTAGAACCGAGCAGAACCGATCAGAACTGATCAGAACTGATCAGAACTGATCAGAACCGATCAGAACTGATCAGAACCGATCAGAACCGATCAGAACCGATGCTGATAAGAGCTTCTCTTCATCTCACACAAATATTAACATAAACTAAGTATAAAGTTGTCAATCAAATTATTTAAATAGATCTAAATAAATTAAATATCAAGCTAAATAAATATTAAACATTAACTTTTAGTTACATATTTGATCATTAAACTAAAGCTCCTTTCTTCACCAACTTTATGTTTAATAATATTTAGTTATCTTACTAAGTAAATTATTTGATCACTAACTAAATATCTAGCTTGCTAACTAAAGTTAAATATTTTCTTACCAAGCTGTGTGTTTATTTTTACACTAAATATACAGTTAGCAAATTAAATATATTAATTTGGTATTAAATTAAGCTCCTTTGCTAATTTTGTTATTTTGTTTTTGAGCAAAATATTTAGTACCTTTTCTAAATGAAGGAATAACTTGGTGAAAATATGAATGAACTATATGATTTTTCCTGTGAAACGTTTAATAATCCAAATTACTGCTGTTAATTTCTGACTATAACTTTACAAACAGCTTCATTCTGTTACTAAATCCAGTTTCTGGATCCACCAGGGAACTGAACTTTCTGAGGGATTTATGAGGAGAATCTGCTGGCGGTGCAGTGGATCAGCGGTGCCGGTTCGATTCCCTGGGAATCTGATAACTTCATCAGGATTCAGAGCCTGTCAGTCAGCGCGGAGGGAATAATGACCCACAGCGTTAAAACTACTAAAATAAACCAAAAGAACCAGAAACAGTTTATTGCATGTTTATAGAGTTTCTAGACAAAATATGAAAGAAATCCACAATTTAAGGAAATAAAATTATTGGATTTTCAAAAGTTTAAATTTTATGTTTCAATAATCAAATGGAAAAACTTCCTTTTTCCAGATGCAACTTAAATAATGAGCGTTTTTGTTCGATTTTCAGGTTATTTGGCTTTTCGAGCAGAAGTGACTGAAAGAGGGACAGAAACGGACCGATAGGATTAAATCTCACCTGGGTCCAGTCCAAGGCCGCCGTGGTGTTGGCCTCCGGGCTGCGGGGCAGGGGGAACATGCTGGCAGGATGGGGGTCTCTGGGGGAGCAGAACCAGGAACTGGAGCTCGGGCTCAGCTGCAGGTTCTTATCCTGGGGGGGCGGGGCTCATCCGCGCTAACCCCGCCCACCTGGCGGAGCTGCAGGTTTGTCTCCGGTGTCAGGAGGTAGATACTGGTTTTCTTATCGACTCTCTGATTGGATCAGAGCCGGGCTTCAGCTCCCATCAGGAGGTTCTGACCTCTTCTGGAAACAAACCCGAACCACAGAGTTGCTGTGAAAACGGATCTAGTGAACCGAAACATCTCTGGTGGCGCCCCCTGCTGGAGGAAACCCGACCAACTCCTGTTCCCATCTGTTCTCAGTGAATCTGAGTTCAGCCTGCTGGTGGTTTCCACTGCAGTCCTTCCACATTGTTGTTGTTTCTAATATTCATCACATTGGGGTTAAAAATGAGTTTATAGTCTGGAAAGAACAGAAACTAGTGAAACTAAACGTTTCAGAGACTTTCGCTGCTTTTCTGCCTGGAGGTTAACTATGGGTAATTATGGGAGATCCATGATTGCCAGAGGTCAGAGGTCAGTTACCATTCACCAACCCAGCTGGCCTTTGAGTAGACAAACGGACTGGAGTTGGATCAAAACCAATAATGCAGAACTGAGGGAACCAGATTTGGGTCCAACTGGGAGAAAAGTTTCCACCTTCAGGAAACTGGAAATGGTAATAATTTAAAGAGAGAATCTAGCAGTGCGCCACCTGGTGGACGCCTCAGCACAACAGAACCAGCCTGGACCGTACTGGATTTGGTGGAACCAGCAGGGAAGAACTTTTACGCTCTGATCTGGGAGTTATCAGTAACTAAATGACCTCTGACCTCTGTGGATAAATGAGATTCAAACTCTTCATCAGAAACTTTCATTTGGATCAAATTTTTATTGTGGAGCATCTGATTATTTCGTGTTGAACGTCTTGGTCCGTCTCTCACTGTGCCCTTGAGCAAGGCATCGATGCATCAGATTGCTAGCTGGAGTCTCTGCTTTGTTTGGCCCTTCTGAGCTCCTGTAGGAAGTTTAGCAGTGAATCTCTCGGGTCACGTGATTCTGAGGTGACCTTCAATGGTGTTTCGTCGACTCTGCCGCCGCCGGGTCGAGCTTCGGCTCGTCGGATTCGTGCTTCCTCATGTGCTTCCTGAAGATGCGGGCGCCGCTCAGGTTCTTCTTGCAGATGCTGCAGTAGTAGGGTTGCGCGTCAGAGTGGACGTCGATGTGGTAGGTGAGCTCCAGCGCGCGGCTGAAGCTCTTGCTGCACAGCGGGCATTGGTAGCGGACGCCCGAGTGCGTCAGCTGGTGGTTCTTCAGGACGCACAGCTGCTTGAAGGTCTTGGGGCAGACGGCGCAGCGGAAGGGCCGGGCGTCGGTGTGGACGCGCTGGTGGCGGCGCAGGGCGCTGGAGAAGGTGAAGCTCTTGCTGCAGACGTTGCAGGTGAAGGGCTTCTCGCCGGTGTGGATGCGCTGGTGCTCCGTCATGTGGACGTGCTGCACGAAACTCTTCCTGCAGGTGGGGCACTGGAAGGGCCGCTCGCCGGAATGGATGCGCAGGTGCTTCTGCAGCGCCGAGGCCTTGAAGCAGTCGCGGCCGCACACCGGGCAGCAGCTCTTGGATTTTCCCGTGGAGAGGCCGTCTGCCGGCGGGTCGGAGCGGATCTTTGGACCTGCTGGGAACACGAAGGGTCGGTCAGGAGCTGCCGGGGTTCAACACGCCGCCATCAGGAAGCATTTCAGAAAGATTTCAGTGACCTCTGACCTCTGGTAATGTTCTCAACCTGATTCAATTCATTCCTAAACAATATCCTCTCAGTACTAAAATTATCCTATAGACGGCTAACGGTAGCTTACACAAAGCTAATGCTGGAAAATGTAATGCTAACAGTAACCTATACTATCCTAAGGTTAGCCTAGCCAAGGCTAATGGCAGCTTACACAAAGCTATTGCTAGCCTATCATGGCTAATAGCCAGCAGAACAAGTAGCCAATCCAGTGGTTGACCTGGGTAGCCATGCTAGTCAGTAGCTCCTCCAAAGCTAACGCTAACTGACTTTCTGCTCAGTTAGCAGTGCTGCTCCATCAATCAGCTCGGCAGCTTCAGAGTGGAGGTAGCCTCCTGCTACGAGGAAGTAGCCACAGCTGGGAGGAGAATCGTCTTAATTTTGGCCCTGATCTTGTGCCGTACGAACTAATGAACAAACGGACCGGATCAGAACCGACCCAGTCCGCTTTACCAGTCTACTGGAAAATCTGGACCTCAGGCAGAACCATGTTAACCGAGTCGGAACCGGGTCAGAATCGTGGTCGTACCGCGGCGCTCCGGTTCCCAGCGCTCTTCCTCTCCATCAGAGTTGATCAAACCGCTGACATCCTCTTCCTCCCGCTGCTCGCTTTGGTTCCTACCCTGGTCGCCATGGTTACCGGCAGGCAGCCCGGCATCAGGGACGGGGTCAGAGGTGGAGGGGTCACCGGGTCGGCACTGGAGGGAAACAGGAGGTTTCAGGCTCAACCAGAACCTTAAACCAGTTGAGACTGGTGAGTAAACTGGTTCCTCACCTCTTCCTCCACACCTTCATCCTCCTTCATCATCATCACGGTTTTCTTCTTCTGGCCGCCGGTCCGCATGTGGAGCCAGAACACCTGGAACAGAACACGGGTCAGTCCAGAACACGGGTCAGTCCAGAACACGGGTCGGTCCAGAACCCGGGTCGGTTCAGAACCCGGGTCGGTCAGCAACATGGAACCAGCTGATATCCCTCCAACTCCACCCAGATCAGAACGGAGAGAAATCTGGTCCCATACTAAAAATCATATCCCACATCAGAGGAAGTCCCACCCCCCGAACAAAATATGTAAAATGTGATTTCTTTCAATAATTTTGGAACCAATTTCTCTCCGTAGCTCAACAGAACTCCTTAAGAACTGTGGATGTTTTGGCTCATTGTTCTTCCGTCAAACCATCTGGAGGTCAAAGGTGAACAACTGAAAGGTGGATCAGACAGAAACTGTGAACCCGTACAGTTCTGATGGTTCTGGTCACCTTGTCGGCCGGGTCCGGCAGCCGGCCCTCCCTGATATGGACCCTCATGTGTTCCCGTAGCAGGCAGGGCTTCAGGAAGCTCTTGGAGCAGATGCTGCAGCTGTGGCTTCTCTTCTTCCTCGCCGCTGGACTCCTGCAGGTCGTCTGGGTCTCTGGGCCCGGTGGGCCCGGTGGATCCTGTGGTTCCGGTCGCAGGTTTTCTGAGACCTCCTGGTTCTTCTCTGGCTCTGTCCTGGCAGGGATCGGGTCTGCAGAACCAAAAACACAAAGAGGAAGAGTCATAAACCCAACAGAACTGGCAGACTTCTGGACCCAGAGGCTCCCTGAAGCCAAAGTTCTGATTTTCTCACCAGTCAGTGAAGGCAGCGACTCGTCGCTGCGGCTCTCCACCTGCAGGGCGGCGCTGGTTCTGTCCAGAAGCTCGTCTGGGTTCTGGAACCAACAGAAGGTAAAATGTTTCAACCAGAACCAGCAGTGGGGTTCAGATCCGAACTCATAGGAACTGTTCTGGTCCATGTTTGTGACTATTATTCCCTGCAGTGTCGCTTTGATTCTTCCATGTTTCAGAAATACTTTAATCTCCATGGCAACCATTCATCTAGCCCCGCCTCTGAGGTGAAGCTCCTCCCCCACTCAGATCCTTCAGAACAGCCAGCAGCAATTAGCAAACACCTGCTGAGCTCAGAGTGACACTGGTAAAAAAAATTAAAGGGTTAATAGAGGAGCCATGTTGGGACCACTTCCTGGAGGCGGAGCTTCAGGAAGAGGAGGAGATTCTTAAAGAGACAGAGGCTCAATTTCAAGGCGGTAAATCAGAAATAACTTTTTTTTGTCATATTTAATACATTCAGCTTTTTCATAATAACTGAAGGTAACAGAGACCTGATTGTGCTGTAAAATAGAAAACACATAATATTGCCCCTTTAAATCAGCTGGAGTTTAATGTTCAAACCCTCCAGTTTTTCTCTCCTCACTGGTTCTGGCTGATCCGGACCGCCAGGCGGCGCGGTGTCGGCCTGGCGGTCCAGCCGGTTGTGGATCTCCTGGTGTTTCCTCAGCGCTCTCAGCACAGTGAAGCGCGTCTTGCAGACGTCGCACTGGAACGGCCGCTCCCCCGTGTGGGAGCGCAGGTGGTCTTTCAGCCGGGACGAGCGAGTGAACGAGCGGCTGCAGATGTCGCAGGAGAACCGGGTCGCGGCGTGGTGCCGCCGCTCATGATCCTTTGCCTCTTTGACGGAGGAGAAATGCTCCTGACACAGGAAGCAACGGAGAGCAGCTTCTTCCTGCAGGATCAGAGAAGTTTTAGCTTAGCGCGTTAGCACGTTTGCTAACTTAGCTTCTCTTACTCAATTTTTCTAGATAAATTCGAAGGAGCTAATTTCCTTGGCTATCAGAGAAACTTTCATTTGTGTTCAGGTTTTGGTTATTAGCGGTTAGGAATTCAGAGCAGTAGTTTATATTCATGCATGCTCTTATTTTGAAGTATGATTACATATTAACTCTAGTTCCTCTTCCCACATTTTTCACTGATAAAGCAAATGATGTCATTCTCTACCCAGAATGCATCGCAGTATGTCCACAGTGAACGGTCTAAAATCTCCTGATGCTTTCTGACTGAAGCATCAGGAGATGCTACTGCGGCTAGTTAGCAACAGAGCTAGCAAAACTCAATAGGTCGGCGCAATGACAGATTTGACGTTGCACACCTGTAGACACACTAAACACCATGTTGATATAACGCATTAGCATTAGCAAAATTAACATTTATGTTAGCCGTACAGCATTGGTTTTCAATAGTTAGATATTGGGATGGTGCATTAGCGGAATGGTTCACACTTTACAATTAGCTTCCCCTAATTCATTTCCACTAATTGACCTCTGACCTTCTCCAGGGTTCCATCCGCGTGTTTCTGCAGGTGTTTCTTCAGGAGACTCGGCCTGTTGAAGCTCCTCCCACACAGTGAGCAGGGGTGGAGTTTGCGTCCCGTGTGGTTCCTCACATGATCCCGGAACGACGACGCGGAGGAGAAGGTTTTTCCGCAGAGCGAGCAGGAATGCTGCTTCTGCTCCTGGTGGGTCTTCAGGTGGTCGGACAGTCCGCTGCGGGAGGCGAAGCGTTTGGGGCACAGTGAGCAGGAGAACGGTTTCTCCCCGGTGTGGGTGCGCTCGTGCTGGACCAGGTAGCGGCGCTGGACGAAGCCACGCCCACACAGGGAGCAGCTGAAGGGTTTCTCTGGGGAGTGGATGAGGAGGTGGCGGCGCAGGCAGCCGCGCTGGGCGTAGCTGACGCCGCAGTCGGGGCAGGAGTACGGCTTCTCCCCAGTGTGGACCCGCTGGTGCACCAACACGTTCACCTTCTTGGTGAAGCGCTTCCCGCAGACAGAGCAGCTGTGTGGCTTGTAGCCGTAGTGCGTGGCAACGTGGTCGGCCAAACGGGCCGGGCCGGCGAACTCCCGGCCGCACAGCGAGCAGCGGTGGCGCCGTTTGGGTTTGGGTTGGTCCGAGGCCGGTTCTGGAGTAGAGCAGAAACTCTGGTGGTCAGGAGGCATCGGCGGGCCTGAGGGAACCAGAACCCAATTGGAACACCATCAGAATGCGATCAGGACCAGAACCCGAACAGAACTTTCACGCTCCAGAACAGAAGTTCTGATCATGTCTAAACAGAACTGGACAGACCAGGTTCTGATCCGGTTCTGATCAACACTGAAGGTTCTTTGTGGACTTTCACATTTCTATCATTCATCTTTTTAACAGAGAGCCGATTGTGAAACTAACATCTAAACTCCATATTCTTTGAACTGATAATCAATCACTGATAATCACTGATGGTTTTGGTTTTTATTTCCGTTTTATTTTCGGTTGCTGCGTTTTACTTTGAATGTTTAAAATGTCTTCCAGTTTAATGTTTCAGTTCAATTAAAGTTTATTGGTCTTGAAATTTCACTTGATGCTGTTATCAATATATTAGTTGAAAATGGCCGCCTTCTTCTCCTCCTGCAGCTCCACCAATCAGGAGCCACGTCAGAGCAGATCCCACCTGTCTCTCCTACCTATCAGCTCCACCTGCAGTTAGTCCAGTTAAGCTCTTTTCTCCTGACTTAGTGTCTACAGAATATAATAAGAGTATAAACTACTAAGAGTGTCCCAGATGTGCTGCTGTTAGTGATTTTCCTGCATGTTTGGGCTGAATGCAGCTCTGACCTTCGTCTCCTCCTTCCTCTTCTTCCACCTTCACTTCATTCATCATCTTCTCTCATCCAGGCCTCTGGAAAAACACACACATGTCCCTGAAGGAACAAACAGCCACAGCTTGATCTCAAACGTGATTTTAAATTACTCAAATGAGAAGGTGCTTTACAGCGATAACATCTAATACATACACAATACTAATCAACACAATATGCAATATTCTAACTGTTAAAGGCTACATACTGACTCTTTTGTGGTTTGTTGAGGTTTTTAATCAGATTAACGCGTATACATCTTTAATGAACCACATTGACCATTATTTTAAAACATCTGGCAACAAATAAAGCTTCAGCCAATCAGAGAACACAATGGAGATCATTTCAGCCAATCAGAGAGCATTAACAGCTATCACTATTCCACCGCTAGCTAATTAGCAAATAAAAGCTGATTTATCTTAATTAAAACTCAGCGCAAAATCAGAAGCAAACCACAGCAGAAGAATGCAAAGTAATTGTAGCCGAAAAATATCCACAACTGCCTCTTTCACCGTCAGAAATCCGGTCCACACCGGCCGAGCAGCTAGCGTGGAGCTAATAGCAGAGTCCGGGTGGCTCCGACCGTTGAAGGGCCAGTTTGTTCCGTTTAAAGACGTAAAGCGCCAGTTAAAGAGTTTCAGAGATCCGTGGCTTCATGTTGGAGGTTTTCTTTTAACGACAGCAGAGAAGAAAGAAACCAGAACCGAAACAACTGCAAGTAAAAAAGTAGATACTGGAGCTCCTGGGCTCAGTGCTGCCACCACTGGCAGGAGGGCGGTACTACAACAACAAACGTAGCGGTATGAACAGTAAAATTAATTTCCTTTTAGAAGTGAATGGAAATTTTATTGTTTTATTACATATAATAAAATAAGAACAATTATTTACCAATATGTTGTATGGTATAGTTACATGGTTTACATTCAGGTATAGTTTGATGATTTAAGAAGAGATATAGAGTACAGACCAAAAGTTTGGACACATCTGGTCATTCAAAGGGTTTTCTTTATTTTCATGACTATGAAAATTGTAGATTAGATTGTAGAAAATCCTGACAGGTCTCACCTGTGAAGTGAAAACCATTTCAGGTGACTGACTGCCTCTTGAAGCTCATCAAGAGAATGCAGAGTGTGTGCAAAGCAGTGACGTGCGGTGAGGTTCATGACTGGGGAGGCACTGACGTCACACGTCATCACGTGATGACGTAACACACACGCCCCCCTAACCCCCGTTAAAATTTGTCCGACACAGAACCGTGTCACAAAAAAGGTTGGGGAACGCTGCTCTAGAGAAGCTTATTCATTATTTAATTTGAACTTTTTTAATTAAAATCCCATATCATCAATAAAGCACATGGAATCAAAAACGTGTTTTCGATCGTTCTTTTATTGATATATAAAGTCCATGCGCCGCTCCTTCTGGACAAAAGCATCAATCACTTGTTTGTAAAAGTCGTCCTTGTCTTCCTTTAGTTTTAAAAGTCTCTCAGTCTCAATGGAGATCACTGCCAGGGAAGAAAGTCGTCCTTGATCAGTCCTGTTCCGACTGTATGTTTTCAGCCTTTTCAGCGCTGAGAATGAGCGAACAGTGATCACTAGCTGGAGTAACTTTGTCGCCTCAGGAACTGTTTGAATGAGCTTCTTCTGGACCAAAAAGTTGAGAAGTTGTCCAGGAGATTTGCATTCGTCTCTCACCGTTTGTGAGCCGTACAGTCCAA
>CAEFZX010019128.1:0-47816 GCA_903066825.1 Alfaro cultratus | reverse complement strand
CCCCCCCCCCCCCCCCCCCCCCCCCCCCCCCCCCCCCCCCCCCCCCCCCCCCCCCCCCCCCCCCCCCCCCCAACAGCTCATATTGTAACGTCTGTTTGGTTCTTCACATGCCTGCATGTTTCTGGCTATGAGGCACTTACACACTGAACTAAAGTGACCCAGCGGTCTGTGTTTGGTGTTGTCTCGACTTATAGGCTGAGTTTTTCCCAAAGTAGATTTGCCAGCTTTCAATTATAGATGAGAAAAGAAAGAGATAAAAAAAAAAAGCCAGGCAGCTTTATTGAACTGAGCACCGTGGAAGCTATTGTTGGGGGGTTTTACTGGCCCTGAACTCTTATCAAAGAAAAGGAATGAAAGCAAACGGTGCCCCACAGGAATTCAGCTAGAAACTGATGTTTACTGGTCTAAGAGAAGAAAAATAACAGGTTTAATTAAACGTGTTAATAAAGTTTAAGCTCTAGATGATGGGAGGGAAAAAAAATGTCTGGGAGCATACTGGTTGATCTGTAAGGAAGCTTCAGGTTTTCCGGCTAATAAAAAGAGGGTTTATTCTGGCAGGAGTGCAACAATTTCTCTTTCTAATAATGTTACTGCAGGTCCCAAAAGAAGTCTGTAAGCAGACAGACATAAGCAACATTGTCTGAGTGGGATGGAGGGTTTAATGGGAGCATCTTGAAGGCTGCAATCCAAAAGCTGGAGAACAACTTTAAAAAAAACAAAAAAAATGATAAAAGTATAACGATTAGACATGAACAGATCCCCCTAAGTTCTTGTTTTTAAATGCACGAAAAATTTCAATATAAAAGGCTTAACTGTTACATTTTTAGAAAAACAATATTCTCCCTCAGACTCTTTAATCATGGCCTCTTCGTTCTTATGAATCACATGCTTGTGCAGCTTATATAAATGCATTTTGCGTGGGCATAAGCAAGCAGAAAATCATCATTATTTTGGTTAGTGTTCAAATCATGAGTTTTTTGTCTTGAATTAAAGTAACAGGCAAAATATTAAGAATATTATTTTCATAAAAAAAAGTAATTTCTGGTTTTATGCGTCTCAACAGTCTTTAAAAAAATACATTGAACATAAAAATAACACCAATTCTTATAATACAACATTTTTAAAAAAGCTATGCAGCTAATAATAACTGAGCCAAGTTACTTCAGACAAACAAGTTTACACACATTTTCACACAAACAGGTAAAAGATGCTTTCATACATTTGATTCCATTATTGGCTGGATATAATCAACACATTTGTCACTTTCTTTATTAAACTCTTGTGTTCAAATTTCTGGTGGTCATACATATTTGTGTTGCCTAGCGATGCAGACACCACAAGGAGCACAGCCTCTTGTGATCCCACACAAATGAACCGACTGCTTTTTTGTTCTCTAATTGCTTCTGCAGCTGCATGTGCTCATTTCTCCCCATTGCCCCTTTTGTACCTTTTATAGTTTTTGTTCGTTTCAATGCCAACTTTGTCCAGGAATCAAATTTTGCCATCACAAGATGTTTATCGATTAATTTGATTAGTAATAGTGCTAAACATAAGTAGATGTGAGCTGATGCATCCATAGTTTGCGAGTGTTTGGATGAAGAGTGTAAGATGCAAAGTCTGCTTTCTGTGATGACATGAACAGCAAGTTATTAACCATTTAGGAAGCGTTAAATGTGTATTTCTTGGAGTAGTCAAATAATTATTTGTTAACTTTGTCAAAACATAGGTCATACTGCCCTACCGTTGAAGCCACCCCAACTATTCGGGACCATGCAGAGATGAATGGATCTATATCAGGGGAGATAGAGTGTCTGTATAGCATATGAGAAGAGGTAGATAAATATATAGATAGAGATAGAGATAGATAGATAGATAGATAGATAGATAGATAGATAGATAGATAGATAGATAGATAGATAGATAGATAGATAGATATACATACGGCTCTGAAATAAATTAAGAAACCACTGCACTGAATCCCATTGAAAACCTCCTGGTTATGCCACCAAATATTGATTTCTGAACTCCTCCTGAGTTTTTTTCTTGATGAATATGAACTTGTTTTCTTTGCATTATTTGAGGTCTTAAAACACTGCATCTTTTTCTCTATTTTGAACATTTCTCGTTTTCTGCAAATAAATACAAAATTTGTGCTTAGAATTTCAGAGACATGTTGTCAGTTCATTGAATAAAACAATGAGAAACTGATCATTTTAAGTGGTTTTTTTAATGTTTTCCAGAGCTGTATGTACTTATTTTTTATTTTTCTTAATTTTTCAGTAAAACTGAATATTTTCACACATTTTAAACGTCCATGTATATATGTGGTAACCGTGGTCTTTTCCCTCAAGCTTGTCTGACATCACTATCCAAACCATATCTCTTCACTCTGCACACTCTTACATTCTGAAGAATATGTAATCATGTGACCATTTAATGGCATTATAGGAATAAAAGTGTCTTGTGTTAGCCAAGCCGAGTTCTATTTCCATCTAATTGCATCATCAAAACAAAAACAAATGCTTTGGAATGCTGAACGTTGGCTATGCTTGGAAGCGAAATCACGCTCAGCAGTGTCTATCCGGGATGCTGGAGTGCTCATTGGCCTCGCACTCCAGTCGTGCTTGTAACAAGTAGCGTGAACAATGCAGTGCTGAGTGTTGCTCACCACAGCTGCAGTCAGTCACACTTGTTGTTGTGTTCATCACAATCCCCTTCCTGCCCAACCAGCAGTTTCCACCAGAGTGATAACTTGCTGCACCAGCAGTCAAAGCTGCCTTCAACACCGGGATCGCTCTTCGCCGCTCTGTCACTCCATAGAGCCGCAGCGGCCCGGGCAGAGCCTCCAGAACCATGCCGTCAGAGACAGTCAGCCATGCTTTCGTTGGGTTAAGGCAGTGGTTCCCAAAGTGTGGGGCACAGTGCCATTGCAGGGAAAGGGGGGCGCGGGAAGCGGTATGGATAAAAAAAAATGTAAAAAAGCAGTTACACAAAAGTGTTCCACTGTAAAGATGGTTTGTAGTTTGTTTTGTTGCAATAAAATAAACTTCAGTGGAGTTTGAAAACAAAATATGTGTATAGGTTTATGCCTGGTTGAACGATATGTGTGACCAGTTGATTTTTTTTTTTCTGTTTTGGGGGGGATTTTATTGTAATCCATAGGGGGGCCCAGAAAATCTTTGGGGACCACTGGGTTAAGGCAAGGACGATCAACCGGGGCCAGACAAACTCCGAGCTGACGTTTTCCACAATCAGAACCAGAACTGTACTCGGCTTTCAGCATTGTTCTCCTCAGAAACGTTCTTACCTCAGCCACAGTCATGCATTCTCGACGGAGTGCCGCACAGCCCGAGCACCTGGCGCTGTACATGAGACCAAGCAGCCATAGTTGAAGTCAATATTGCCAGAGGGGCCCTCAAAGCTGCCATCACTCACACTGAGCAGGATAGTGACCACACAACATATTTACCCCCAGAGGCTCCCAGCACAACGGTGTCCTGCAATGGTGAAAATACCTGGGGAAGAGTTTAGTAGCAATATTTATGAATAAAATTCTAATTTGTCCTCTGCTCATCCAAGCAGGATAGGTGTTGAAACCTGAGGGTATCTATGTTCTGTCTGGATGCAGCACATCTGGGCGCTCTGCAGGGCGGAACACCATCACTAGAATGACTCTCTCAAAATATCACCACCTGTTCCTAAAACAGAGCCAGAGCTCGCAGTTCTGGCTGAATGACAAAACGTTGAAGTATAATTTATTTATAAGTCAGTCAGTGAAATTATTTAAAAAAACACACTAGAAAGTTGTTGATTTCTATCTTAAAAGTGATAAACTTGATTTTTGCATTATTTTCAGAGACGAGACCTTTTTAAAAGTTTATAAACTTATCGGCATGAATGTTGTAATCTGTACAGTAAACCCACTAATATTTGGATGACTGCAGACATTTAAAATTGTGTTTTTTTCTGGATGTTTCTTCATACATTTTTCTTTAGAGTCAAGAATTTTAAAGGGAAGATATTATGTAAAATCAACTTTTTTGAGCTTTGTGCCATGTTCTGATGTTATGGCCTCATCAATTACATACTTGGAGTGTTGCTTTGATTGCTTCTTTGTTGAAGAAATCCTTTAATCTCCCATGGCAACCATTCAGGGGTGCCTAAATGCTTGGTCATACAAAGCGCCACATATTTACCTAAAGCTCCTCTTTAGGTAAATATGCTGCAGCCTCCAGCCTGAGCTTCTGCCTGACAGATGAAGTCAATTTTCTTTAAAGTTATGTTTGATATACAACAACTGAAGGCAGAATTGTTACTTTATTTTGCTATAAAAAGGCACAATAAATAATGTGCCTGGAAAAAACATAAGCCCGTTCCTTTAAGGTTACTCGACTTAATCTATTAAAAAAAGAAAAAGAAACAAAAAAGCACCTTTGATGTTTGTTTGGGAGCACTGCCATGTTGGAACACCCAAATACTGTATGTCCAAGTCTGAAGTCTAGGTAAAACTCACCCAGGAAGCATCAAGCGTATCTTAATCAATGAAACTATTTTCATCAACATACACGGAAAAAATACCAATTAAGCTCAAAATGAAAAACAAATGCAAATTATATGTTATAGCACTATTAAAGCTATTACAATAAATCTTATTTCTATACATTTCTCTTAGTTCCAGCAGTTATTCTGGATGAGCTGCAGCCGTTTCAACCTACTGTGATGCAGGGTAGATTTTCTCTGTATCGTCAGCTGTACGTGTAAAGCCTTGTCGGAGCTGTACTGTAGCAGCCGATCAGATTAAGTTTATTTCCTGAGGTGAAACTGGCTTGAGGCTTTTAAACTTACCCTCATTCATCACAAAGCTGAACCCAGTACCTGTCATTGTTGCACGACACATCGTTGAGCCCCTGCGCTATATCCCGTGTTTAGATAGGATACAAAAACAGGAAGACCTATTTAACACAATTTCTGACTAAGTGGCGAAGAGAGGCCTGTGGAGGAGCTTCAAGGTGAACCCCAGAGTGGATGTTTGATTTATGGCTTAAATGATTCTGTTGGGACAGTCTAGTGTGTGGGTTGAACTCTACTGCTTTTTGTATGGCTATTATGAGAGAATGGAACCTTGAATTCCAATTACAGTTAGGCTATATAGCTGTCGTTCATGTTAGTAATGACTACAGCTTCTCCTCGCGCTGAATACCAATCGTACTCATTAGCGCTGTGTGTTGAAGAGTGATCCGTTGTTGCAGTTCAAGCTGCTTTGGGATGTAATTTTGGGTTGTACAACCTGCCTGACTCCTGAAAAGATGTGTGACCAAACTCTTCATCTGGCCAAACTCTACTATGCAATAATGTAACGCGTACTTTGAAAGCTTCGCCACTATATGTGATCAAAAAGGAATATCCACCACAAGTTAAATCAATGCTATAAAAATCGATAGGTTCAAATAAAATCTATTCTTGTGTATGGAAGTGACAAAGAAAGACACCACAAAGAAAATGGTGAGGAAAATTCAAGTGAGTTAAAATATGGAGCTGTGAAACCAAATTAAAGTAAAATCTGGAAAGATAAATTATCAGGTGATTAATAGGTTTTTACGACTTGATTAAGAGCACTGGTGGTATAATGAAAACAGCCACTCGTCATCATTTTCTCATGCCTTACATTGATCATATATCATCCACGACACCCAACACACATTCATCATTCCCACAAATCTATTTTAGGTGCGTCAGCTCTGAGGAGAACAAAATTCACCCAGGAACGTCCAGAACTCTCAAATGTTCCTGTCTGCGGAGCAGCAGGAATCAGAACTGGGCAGCAATAAATGGCCAACATGAAAATGGTCCTGAAGGACAAAATGTTCATGATGCAAATAACGAAAACATTCATTTTGGTAATTTGCTTTCGAAATGTAAATTAATGAAGCATTAACATTGGCATTTGCCCATTTTAAACATATTGGTACTGGTCCAGTATTTAAAATGCGTTGTTTGCGTTTTTATGTTTCATAGAGAGAGAAGGGTTGGCCATGTGGTATTTCTTTGGGCATATGAGAGACATAGTCATGCAGCAAAGGATTGTGGGTGTTTACCTAAAGCAGAGAAGCAATAACAATGGTGTGGAATTTCTTTCCCAAGTGTCGAAACGCTAGGAAAATTAGTATAATATAAATAATATTGGTAAATATCAGTTGTTTACCAATATTGGAACTAAATATTGGCCCAAGTTTTTGTATTGTTCCCGAAAATAAACACAAGCAGTGTCCAGAATAAACAAATCAGAATTACACAAGGGTAAAATAATAGCTAATAATAATAATAATAATAACAATAACAATAATAATATTCTTTTTTTACCCAAAGTTTTAAAAAAAAGAGTCAAGTTTAAGAAATCATTTTTTGAACATTTTTGGGGACTCGGTTTAAAAGCAAAGAAAAAAAGTTGCCCATTCTCAGCAATAAGAACCGGATTGGGATCACTTTTTATTTGTAATATTTTGCTGTATTTAATCAAGTTTAACAAAAAAGTGGGTGCAACACAGTGAAATTAATAATTCAAAAAACACGTCACCGTTAAGTCAAAATTACTTTGTGTTAATATTTTTCCATTGTGAGAAAGTTTAATATGTGAGTAAAAATAATAATTTTTATTCTATTTAATATTAAATAGACATATTTAGCATTAAATCATGGCAAAAATCATGGCAAACATGACAGGATTAATAATGATTCAGTCCACAAAGAGAAAAGCCATAAAAAAGTGAAAGAAGTTGAATTTTCAACAAGTAAATCTATCCGGAAATATAAATGGCAAGACGATACACAACACAGCATCGCTGCTGCATTCAGAAGATTGAGAGAAGCAAAGTTTATTCGAAGGTTTAAGGGAAATTAATAAGGCATGATCTGTGGCTGGAGACATTGCTTCAAGAGCCATGACACACACAGACATATCCAGGACATGAACCACATCTCTCACATTCCTCATGTTAAGTCACTTCTGAACCAGAGGCAACACCAGAAGCGTCTTGCCGGGGCTAAGAAAAGAAAAGAAAAACAGGACTGGAGAGTTGCTCAGTAGTTAAAGAACTTTTTCTTCGCTTGGAAAGTGGAGGAAAAGAAACCAAGTTGCTTAAGGTGCAGCAGGACATTTCCACATTCAGTGATGCTTTGGAGAGTCATGTCATCAGCTGGTGTTTTGTCAAGGCCAACATGGCTTTTCATTAATAAATGAAGTCATGAAAGGAAAACTGTAGATCACATTTATTCATTTAGATATAACAAAAAAGCAAAAACTTGAGGAATCTGCTACACCGTTTATCTTGACGCGAGTCTGAATGTGAGGACATTAAATGTCTTGAATGTTTTTCTCCAGTTCTAGTTTGCCATCCACCTCTTGCAGCAATGAATTTTGAGTTTTAACATTTTTAACTGACTTACTGACTTGTCAGTGACATTCTAGTTTATTGAGATGTGCAGTCTAAACTGGCAATTTGTAGAAGAATAAATCCCAGCATCATGATGAAGTTATGAACCAACATTGACCCCCAAGATATTGCAAAAATGCAGGATTTCTTTTCCATTTTTATTCACGTGTTTACCTCATTTCGCTTCCCAGAAACTTTCCACCGGCATCAGTCAGTAGCCGTTAACATCTCTGTGAGTTTTTTATGCCAGTCAACCCAGTCAGTTTTCTGAGATATTTCATTCTGGACAGAGGCAGTAAATCTGCTGACAGAGTGATTTCTCTGTGTCGAAGAACTTTCGGCGGGTTTGTCACTTAGATAATGGGGAACACCTGACATGCTCGTGTACAAACTCCTCTTTGTTCCCGTGCTGATAAAAAGTGGCACATGTGGAGCGTTTGATTGATGGCCGCGACATCCAAGGACCCGTAGAGAACAAACAGTCCATGTCATGCTTTTGCTCCGGCACGTCTTAAATGGCGGTGAAGTCTGGAGACTCGAAGGACAAAATAAAGTTTGACAAATATTTGCCTTCCATTTATTCCTCGCTACGCGTCGCTAATGACTTTGGATGACCGCCTGTCGGTCCTGCTAAGGGACTGTCGCTCTGAAATATTTATGCTGCTGAATATTTTATGATCTCTTTATGACCCGGAAAGCTGCGATTTAAGTCAAAATGGACGAACAATTAAACGGTGCCAGGGGTGTATTTAGGTTATAATTTGGGGTGCAATTAAACACTTTTTGGGGGCTTTTTGGAATCAAGTAGGCTTTGGGTGCCACTCTGCCTCTCACCAGACAGCTGAGTTAATTCACAGTCTGTGTTAAAGGAACCCCGCAGAGCCTTCTGACATGATATCTCCTGTACAGTGAATTCAATAAATGGTTCATTAGTAAGATATAGGGTTTGTAGTAGGTTGGCGGAGCTCTTGGGCAGAGAAGCTTTGTCTGAAAACATGGTATGGAGGTTTTAGCTCATTAAAAAAGCAAGTGTGAAAGTTTAAATATCTGCGCTTGTCTTGCTTCTGGGCTCACTTTAAAATATCTGGTTAGAAATGTATCCCACAGAATGTGAAACGTGAAATAAAAACGGTAAGTTTTTATTTCACTTACCGTTCTGCGTTGTAGATTTTCTTGAAGCCGTGGGAAGCCGTGGTAAATCTGATGGAGTGGCGACTTCATGTCAGAACCGTCGGTTTGTAGTTGAGTGATGGATATACTCTGAGTAAATGACAATTTGTCTTAGTGGATAAAATCACCATGAAGTTCAAAGTTTTGTCACAGCCTTAGGAGAAAAGTTAACTTTTAACAAACTTGTGCAGTTGTTGAGTTTACTTGTGAGCTCAACAAATACATCAAGTCAGAAGGTTAAGCGTGAACAAACTACTGGCGTGTAAACAAATAAATAGCAACATGCTGCTAGATGAGTAACTCAGATACCAGTGGGGCCATTAGTGGGGATTGTCGTTGTCCCACATTGTCCTTCAGGTGATCAGTTAAGCACAAATGACTTAATTTTGAAACCACAGGAACATCTACTGCAGTTTTAGACTGAAATCATACACATTAGCTAAATTTTAAGCTGAAGCTCATTGGTGAAGTCTGTTTCCAAACACAAGTTTTTGTAAAAGTTTCGTTTTTCCAGCTTTTCTGTCTTAAGTGGTCATAAACACAGCCACTGTACAGCAGGGTTTTAAAGTCTTAAATCAAAGAGGATTTTTATAACCTGACTTTAGGATCTCATATTAGTGGTTAGCGCAGTAGGTGCAGCTAGCATTACTGAAACAGAATCTCTGGATATTCCCTTGAGTGTAAGTGTCGAATTCATTTCTAGCAGCCAAATGAACCTGCAGTGTAATTACATTTGGCCCTGAGATAATTAGGAATGTCTATAAATAACGGCTCACCAGTAAACGCCCTGCTGGTGCCACAGATGTATTTTTATTTACCTAGACATATAGTTAAATAAAAACTATGTACCTATAGATTAGAGTTTGACACCCGTGCCTTAGAAGATGAAGAGCCTCACCATAACAGATTTCTATATGACCTTCTGATGGACAAAAACAATGATATTTACGGTAATCGTGATGAACGTTCAACTTGATTAAACAGAGCAATTTGGCAGTACAATGCCTTCGTCTTAGCTAACTTTGAGTTAGCACCATTGTCGTTAGAATGTAGCATGTTCACCAATTGGGGTAAAAACAAGAAAATAAAAAAAGATTTTCGAGTTTCCATCCAGCTTGTCACCGATCAGGCTGAAAACCGTCCATTCCCGTTAACAGCACATTTCTCGGTGGATCTCTGTGTCTGATCGATGGCTCTGTAGAGGGTTTACCCCGTGTCAAGTTACCTCAACTCATTCTGCTTTCTTCAAAACCGTTGGACCAGCAGAAATATCCGAGCGTGGCTCTGAAAGAGAAGAGGTCAGCTTTTAAGCTGCTTCACATACGTCCCACATCTGCTGCATATCTGGACAAATCACCGGAGATATTAACTTTTGTGTGAAACCAAGCGTTAGTAGTAGGTGAAATTACTGATACGTGTAATTGACTGGTAGTCTCTGTTTCCATGGCGACTGCGGCGGCTACCAGGAAGATGAAGTGGGAAGGTTTTAATTTGGCCAAAGGAATGTTACTGACTTAAATCCTATTTTGATGTGCCTCACTTTGCTGTAGCTATAATATTGTCATAGTGATATTTTATGCACACGACTGAAATAAGAGACAAATGAGCAGACCTTGTTGTTTTATTAATTTTAGAAGAAACTGTCCTCTCCTCACTGACAAAGGCGCCGCCTGTTGTCTCCATTGCAGGCTCTGCTTGGCCGCCTTCATTTGTATTCCCGTCACATCAAGACAGCGGCATGTATCTTTGCTGACCGCCACAACCGCCGAGATGTGTCCGCGTCACTGAAGTGATTTGGCGAAACATGACTCAATATGTTCAGCTGAAGTTTGTGCTGAAGTATCAGTCCTCTGTCTGTGGGAGTCTCCGTCTCTCAGATAACATTTAATCTAATTTGATCATTCCTTTACTTGGAAATGTAATTCTTTTTTCTGTAATGAACTCTCCGCTGATGCACTGCCTGGCTGATAATGACCTGTTAACGCAAACTCAGAACTGCAAGGTAGATTTTATCAACACATGTGGGAACAGTGATGGCAGAAGTTGAACTTTCAAGCACATTAACACCTCTTTAACTCTAGGATGCCTTCGTGTTCTAAGTCCGTTTATTAGTAGAAAGAGTCTGCTTTAGTGTAGCATAATCTAAATACAATAAAGCCTTATTTGACTCCCTCAAAGCAGGATTATGTCACTAAACAATATACACATTTTTTAATATCCGACAGATCATCACCATCCAGTCCATCATCCAAGGATGAAGAATGTGATAAAACTGCGTTCACAACTTCTGTCTGTTCACTGATTGGCCCAGTAGAAATTTTGTGAAGCCAGAAAGACCATGGCTAGGCTAGCATTTTCTACATGCGGAAAACTGGGAGAGACAAACCCAATCCGCCTGCGACTGTAATTACAGCAAAATAAATAGCTTCTAAAAAGAACTGACAGCTGGGGGAACTGATGAACATAAATCATGCGGTTGTGTTGTGGTCACAATGTTTAATCAATCAAACAGCTGCAGCTGATCCAGAACGCTGCTGCTCGTGTTCTCACTAAAACCAGGAAGAAAGAGAACGTAACACCAGTTTTAAAGTTCCTACACTGGCTCCCTGTAGCTCAACTTTAAAATACTGTCCCTTTATAAATCACTGAACGGCTTAGCATTAAAGATATTAAAGATCTGCTGTTGTTGGTTCTGGTCTGCTCTGCATCCCCAGAACCAAACAAGGAGAAGCAGCATTCAGCATCTATGCACCACATATCTGGAACAAACTTCCAGAAAACTGTAAAACAGCTGAAACACTGACTTCCTTTAAATCTCGACTAAAAACCCACCTGTTTAGAGTTGTATTTGAAACGTTATCATATACGAATTTAATGATGTAATGTTTTGATTGTTGATTCTATGTTGCATGACTTTTTATTTGTTATGACATGAAGCACTTTGAAATGCCTTGCTGCTGAAATGTGCTACACAAATATAATTTTGAAATTTTGATTTGAATGTGATCAAATTCACAGCCAGCTGTGCATTTTTGTGGCGCCGCTTGTCAGCGGATAGCTTTTGGAGCGAGTACAGAGCAGAAAAAGAGCTTAATAATGAAAAGGATACATATATATACGGTCTGTGATATGCTTGACATCACCGGCTCAGATCAAAGACCCTCCAGCCTCCTAGAAGCTGGTATTAATGCTGGACCAGCCTGCACTGTAAACTGTTTATCTCATCTCTCAATCCCATCACTGCGGTCCACTTTTCTGATGATTGCCAGCATCCTGCTGGGCTCACTGCATCTTCCAGCTTTAATCATAAGCCATTGTAAAGATGCCGAAGTTGCCCTCCTCTGAACTGTGACGTTATTACTACCCCCATCCAACCACTGACCGGCCAATGATATCTGCTTGAAGAGGATTCTTGTTTTCTGAAGAGCTCTGCGTGACGTTTATTTTCTTGGTTAGGAATTTGTTTACATTCGTTGTGTGAGACGAGCCATTTCCTTCAGAGTAAGAGAGTTGTGTTTTTATAGCTTGCATAAACATCAGGTCTAATTTAGGATTTTTCATGTTTTCCTCGTCTCCTCTGGCCTTGAGCAGATAGCGACTTATTTAGTTTTCCTGTTAGCTCTGAAGCGTACAATATGTTTGATCCTTAGAAGCACTTCTTCTGATGTTTCTGTTTCGCTCCGTCTAAATAATTATAATGTTGCGCAGGCTGACAATTACTTAGTTTTTTTCCCCCCCGTCTATCAAGGCTTTGCTCCCGTTCAAATCATTTCATCCTTAATTATATAATAAAATTAGACTTACAGAGCCGTGTAGTAGTTCCCTCTTCACAAATTTCTTTTGTTTTCTGAAACAAAAAGGTTTCTAGTTATGAATAGTTTTCTCTCTAAAACTCTCCCATGGATGCCGTTTTCACCCAGTTGTTGGATCACCTGACCTGAACCGATGGAAGGAGGTTTCTGCAGTTGTTCAGGCATTGTTATGGATTCTTCTGTGGCTCCATGGATGAGTTTGCTGATGCATTGTGGGAGTATTAGCGGTAGAGCAGCCTCTCCTGGGAAGAGTCACAGCTGTTCCTTACTTTCTCTGTGTATAACAATGTCTCCTATTTCCAATCTTATAATGGACTTTGCAACCTTTTCCAGAAAGGTTAGGTGTCAGGTTCTTTGTTTCTCATCATATTTAGTTTTTTTTTTATTATTATTAGGGAAATAATGTGATTTTTCTTGTTTCTTTTTGCCATAACTTGTTTTGAAAGGTTCAATTTATTATCTATCAAAAAGTAATGTGGTTGACTGTATTTTGGATTGATTTAATTTCATAATAAATTAAATACATTTTTAATGGTTTTATTCTGATTTTGTTCCTCAATCATGATAGTCTTGAATGTGTGAAATAAAATAAAGCAAAAGCTTATTAGGGAGCAAATTCTGTTCGCAGCTCCGCATGTTTAGCTCACATGTTTTGCCTTTCTTCCTGTTTCGCTGATTGTAATATTAAGTTGTACTAAACAAGCCATTAGGTTGCTTATAAGCTGTAAAATAGCCGGAGCGATGGTCTGCAGCGGTGTGCGTTGTGCTCCAAGCAGCTCAACGAGGCCGGAGGTAAGACATGAGCACAGGTGGTTTGTGCTAGAAAAGGTTTTGCTCTTCAGCGGGGATCCCTGATGAACTCTGACACTTTTCACCTACGAGGCAGGCCTCCTGTCCCAGCTGCTTTCTGCTGTTTTAAAACCACAGCTGCCCTGACTTGTGCTCAGACACGGGGTGCAATTATACGAGCCACACTGGCTTAAATGCTTACTCTCCTTATGCTATCAAATCAAATCTCTTCCAGCAGCTTAATTAATTTTATAGCAGGCACGGTTTTTCTATTGGATATTCTCCATAATCATTTCAATTCAGCAGGGAAATTACAAAACTAGATGGGGTTTTTTCTGTTTGTTGTTTTTGTGGGGTGTGGTGGGTGGAAGTGATTTAAAGTAGACATCTTCACAATGACCTAATTGTGACCAGTTGATTAATAGAAATGGTTTTAATTATTGTCTTTCTTAAACAGTGACTGGATTGATTGGAGCATGTTCCATCATGCTTCGACTGAATCACACCGGAGGTCATTTCATTGTGTCTGATTTGTAGCTTTGATAAAGGGATACCAAACATTTTACCTTCAGCAGCATCTGTGGAGAATTAACCAGCTGTTCTTTGTGCAAATGTGCACAACTGGGTTATACATCCCAGCCATTTGTAGCCTGACAGATGAGTGTGATGGCTCATAAAAGTATCTAATTGCAGGCTTTTTAACATTTTGCCACGCAGACTTTCAATGTGTTTTATTGGGATTTTATGTGATCCGATGCACTAAGCGGCGCATTGTTGTGAAGTGGAAGGAAAATTACATGGTTTTTCAATTAATTAAACTCTGTTGCGGTGGAGTGTCAGACTTCTCACTCACACACATACAGGAGTGTACATCCTGCTACCCACCTGAAAGACCTGGAGCTGCAACAGGTTGCGCTGTCCAAGGAGCAGCGTTCCACCGTCTGACATGAAAATGCGTTCAAACATGAGGTTCTCATCGAGAGTAACCTGAATGTTTTATCAGCTGTCACCGTGCTGGCCCGCATTGTGACAATACAGGGATCTCCTTCTTATAAAGTTCCCCCAGAACACCAAAACCCAAATATTTAATGCCTGACAGTGACATGGTTTTGCTTTTAGCCTCATTTCTGAAACCACATTTATTTTCTGCCCTTGCTACTGACGCGCAAATCTGTCTTAGTTTAAAAAAAGAACACTACTCCTCCTGGTATATCTTTTTAAACATATATATATATATATATATATTTTATTTTTTTTATTTATTTATTTTTTTTTCTGCAAATGAAACTTAAGAGGTCACACAGGCATTTTCCCGTTCTGGTGTGTAATCAGGAGAGTAAATTGTCCCGAAGCAGATCTTGGCAAAAGAAAGCCGACGAGAGACCGATTATTGCCAAGTTTAGCTGTGAAAGATTTGTGAAGTCACTTCTCCATAAATTCAATGGAGATTATGTCCATTTGACTCAGATTAAACTGGACCATTAGCCCGCTTTATTCCTCGGTCCCATTGTTCTTTTCAACACCTTAACAACTCCCTCTGACGATTAGTCAACAAAGCGTTGGCGCGACGAGATGAAAGTGACAACACAATGCATCGCTCCTCTGGCCCCCGCCGAAAACGGCAACGGAGGGTCATTGTCACGTGGTGCCATGTTCATAATGGATCCGCTTTGCACTCATTACATGTCTGTGAGGGGAAAAACTGAAATCCTGACAAATTATCTCTGGCGTAACATAATCACGATGAGCCCCAGCAGAGGCTGTTTTGCCTGGCAGCCCTGATGCATTGATCACTGGCTTGTGATGCAGCCTGATGCTCATAATTTCACGCATCCTCCCAGTCCCAAAGCTGAGAGAAAAATGTCCTCTATAAGAAGGTTCACCTGCGAGCTACAGCCTGTCTTTAAATGTTACGTTTAGTCACTGCGTTTCTCACTGCTGAGTGCATTATGTGGATGCAAATGAATTGGAAACTGCTCCAAAAGCAGGAAGTGGACAATATGATGGGGCATTCTGGGTAAATACAACCAAAACGAACACGTGAGTTTAGGGCTAGCAGGATAAATAATTTGTGGTCGTTAACCAGTGACAAAAGAGAAGTCCTACAGCTGCTAAAATATGAGACTATTTTTGATTACATTTTATGAAGAAGGAAGTTGTGCTCATGTCGTCTTCACAGGTTTTCATGTTGTTTCCTTCAGTAGTTTTTGGTGCGGCGCCACCACAGGCAAGAGGGGGAAACAGGTTTTTCAAAGAGTTTGGTTTGTTTGACGCAGCGCAGTGTGAAGGAGAACCACACCAGGTGAAAACGTGAAAAAAACGTTGCAATTTTTGGTCTCCAGTCGAACCCAGTCTTCGGTGTGATTGAGCCATTTGCTTCATTCCAGGGGCTTTAAGATAGGAGCTGCATTGAGATCCCCAGCAATAACGAATATATTCTTTGCCTGAGCTGCAGCGGGATAATAAACATGCCAATCTTCCTGAGACTTATTTAAAACGGCACACCTACCGGGCCTCCTGTCTGTTGTAATGTCTCCGAGTGGTGAAAACAGTCAAAGGCTTTTGCTTGTATAACGTAGCGCAGATTACTGTTGATATTCAGTCCGTGACCGCTTCATCAAACTGAATATGACAAGATCTGGAGCTATTTTTAGTGAACAGCCACTTGGATTACATGGTCATAAAGCTATGTCCTAAATTCAACAAATACCGTAGTTGACAATGTTTTCTGTCTGATGAGGAAGTCTCGTTTGGAGACGCTCAGCTATTTCTTAAAGTACATCGCAGCTTAAATTTCTGTCTGCTGTGACTGTAATGTAAATATTAAAAGAAGAAACACAATATATCCCAGCTGATTTGGGCCTAACACTTCCTATTTTACCCCTCATTGTTTTATATTGTTTTAAATTCTGCGTTGTCATACAAGAAGTCTAATAGCATAACTTTTACTAAATCCCTTCAGAGCTTTTAATTCTGTCACAAGTGATTACATCAGTCATTGCAGATTTTTTTGTGTTCTTTTTTTCCCCCCCACAGAAAATGAACTGACAGCTGAATTGAAAACAAACGTTAGAACTGGAAATGGAGCAGGCTTTAGGTCTGCTGTCACCTGAGGCAAGCTATTTATAATTTCCAAACAAAAGCGTCAGGCCTTTTTTTTTTTTGACTTTAACTCTCTTGTTTCGTTTTCTGTGTTTCGAGCGCAATCCGAGGAGCCCCAGGGATCACTGAGTCCCTCATTTACATGACAAGAACGGGTAAATCAGGTACATTGTACAGAGTCTGTTTGGTCTGCCTATGTTTTTAATATACAAAAAAGAAATGAAAGCGCTTGGTAACAGCGTTACGCGGCGTTTTGCACAGCAGCTCTGATCGAGCTTGTTGGCATAAAAAAGAAATGAAACAACATCTGAACAGAAGTCCTACAGGAAATGAGAGATTATTGAGTTTACAGAGGGCTTAAGAAAACACAGAAATCTTTACTTTATTTGTCCCTCTGAAACACTGGTTTCCAATTACACAACAGCCAATTTTATCTGCTTCCAGGTCATGGGAAACCAGTAAAGGTATTCATGCCTCTTGACCCTCTTCACAGTCTGTCACAGTTGAATCACAAACTTTTGTGAACGTGATTAGGATGTCATGTCACAGATCAACATGGAGTAGTGCTTATCGTGAGACGGAAAGAAAATTTAGCAATATAAATCTGAAAAGTGTGGCAGGCATTTTTATTTAGGTTTCATTAACAGTAATTGCAGACTTATCAGTTGCTTCTAAGAGTAAGGCTCTTCTTGTCAGTTTAGGAAGATAGCCATATCTTGAGAGGTGTGCAGTTCTTTGTTTTTATTTAATTTTCAGACGATGGAAAGATTCAAAGTCCTCCGCAGGATGTTCACAGCATAATGTATTGTTTTCTAACCAAATCTAACACTTCTCTTTCACTTCCACTGTGTATCTGCTGTGTTTCTTGATTTTCATGATGCCGTTTCTTCACTAATGTTCTCTAATAAACCCGTAAATCCTCTCAGATTAAAATTGAGATTAAAGTACAAACATGTTTACAATTTGTTTTCTTTCTGTTACATGAAGAGCTAAATAAGGAAAGATCTATTTCAGTGCTTTTCCTCTGTAAATCTTTGCTCTGGACTTTTAAAGTCTTTTAAAAAGTCACATAGTCAATGACAAGAATGAAGGCCAGTGAAATATCTAGAAATTGTCAACGCAATTGTCAAACAAAGAATCGGGAAGAAAATTATCCCTGTGACACCAGAGGACATTTTGCAGCTTTATGGGAAGCATCCCTTTCTTTAATGGTTGCTGACGGAGAATTAGCTTAAACAACATGAAATACTGCGAAATACAGAACAAAGGGAACAGAGAAAAGGGAGCAAATAAAAGATGAAGCTATCTGTTTACTAGCATTTGTTAGGCAGCACATGATTGATGTAATTTAACACAGTCTGGGACTTGGCTTACCCTTAAGCGTGACATCTGTTGAAAGAGAGATGAAGGCGGAAGTTAAAAAATGTAACATTTTGTCTAATTTGCATGTACGAGGCTCTGTTCATCTGGCTGTAGTTTTGCTCTTTGTGCTTTAATTTAAGCAGCCTAGTTTTGAGGGAAATGAAGTGAACAAATGAGTGGGAATACATCTGAATCCTTGTTAACATCACCATGCTGAGAAATATTGTATTCTGAAACAAAGAACAACCCTTGACTGTGATGTAATTTACTTTAACATCTTTCATGTTTAGTGAACCTAATTTAAGTTTTCTTTTTTGTTTTTAAGTTTTCCATTTTCCGTTGTGCATCGCATTGATATTCTTTAGCCGTTGCCGTACTTTCTCATAACTTTTAAAAGCGATCTCGTGTTGATGTGGCGAGGGGAATGAAGGGTTTTCCTTGGCCGCTGAGCTGTGGAGCAGCGCCGGGTCATTGCCACTTTTCCCCCCTTCTTATTTTTCATTTCACGTTTTTCATTTGCAGGCAGATCAGCGCTGTACCTGCCCCTTTGTCTTTCACAGCGAAGCCTCTGTAGCGTGTGCAGCCTGTGATACGACAACGTCTTTTAGAAAAATGCATTGATGCCTCGGGAAAAGATGTTGTCTGGAATGCAGCATATGTTGCTGCAAAATCTCAGTGTGCTTTTCGGAATTAATGCTGCCATCACAGAAGAGGCAAGTGTCCTTTGCCAAGGGCACTCATCCATTCCTATACCATCACACAGATTGGCTTTTGGACCGATAACAGTCAGGGTGGCCCTTTTCATCTCTGGACACTGTGTGATGTCCCGCCCTAGATGTCTTTAATCCCAGAGAAGTCAAAGTCGTCTTTGAACTCAATTCGTATAATACTTTTTGAATTTTTACATTACGATGTTTTAGCTTGCTTTTGTAACTAACTTTGTGTATTTCTGCATTTGAACGGTCTTTTATGATTATGCTAGCTCTGCATCAATTGTGATTCTTGATGCAATTAAGTTTGACACACAGAGGATCACTGGCTAAATCCTGCTGCCATTTAAACTTTGAGAACATGTCGGTTTTATGATCTATGAAAAGTGATTGAGAAATGTATTCAGAATTTATTCCTGTTTGTTTTATGGTTGGCCATAATAGTGCAGTTTAAACGTTGCTTTTCTTTACATAATATCCCAGGATTATTTGAAGTAGCATTGTAATAGTTTACATCCATGCATGTTTTTAAAGCGAACACGTATGAACCATCAGGTAATTTGAATTTCACTTTTGTTCAGTTGTAAATGTGAACAAATTACATCTGTTAATGTTTTGTTTTAGTCATACTCACTGTTGTTTGTCCCTGTATTCAGGCCCTAAATCCACAACAAGTGTATGAAATGGGCCAGATTGGCACTTCCTGTTTGCATGGGTTCATGACCTCAATGATTGCATCAACCAAAGGAGCATTTTTTTTGTTTGTTTGTTTGTTTTGTATATTATTGTTCATTCTGTGTGGATGAATATAAATTCGGTCAACAAATCTCATTCCGATTTCTTTGTTGGGTTTAACCAACAAAGAAATAAACTGTTATTTTATCTGCTGTTTGTTTTTATTTTAGCTCATTTACAATTGTAGAATTTTTGTGATATGCAGCTGATCAAGAAACATATTGAGTGTCTACTGACTAACTTAATCTCAAATTCAGTCAATTCCAGCATATTTTATGAGCATTTACCCAGTGACAATGAGTCCAGTCAGAACAAAATATATTTTGTGGTTTTTCTTTTGTTCATTTACTGATTTATGCTTTTTGTCAATACAATCTGGGCACTCTTGCCTTGATTCTTTTGACATTTTCCTCCTTTTAATCAAGTTTTTGCTTTTTTATTTCCAGTCATTTGAACATGAGGTTGTCACAGCTTTTCAAATTGACTCACAAGGTGAAGGTTTGAGGTGCATGAGGCAGGAGCCAATGCCAAACGGTCTGCTTGATTGAATCAGAGGAGACTCAGTGGGTGGTGCTCAGCAGTTCAGTTGCTATATGCTATAGGGCTCCTGCTGAGGCACTTTCCAGAAATAACCAGAAAGCAGCAGCAGAGGTTTGGTGATTGTAGATCTCAGGCTGAGGCTGGTGTTTGAATATGTATGGATAAGATGACAGGTTCTAAGTGTTGGCCTTTTTGTTTTCACAGGAAGTGGATCTTTAATTCAGCTAAATTTACTTGTGTAACTCCGAGCCCCATCAAGCGCCATAAGAGCTGACACAGCTTGATTGAGGTTAGCAGTACAAAGGAAGGGATTTGCTGTATGTGTGTGGTATGATGGAAAGAGGTAGAAGAAAGAAAGAAGTTGCACTGTAGCATTTTGAAATGCCTTGGTCTCTACATCCACATTTGGATTATGGTGATTGGAGGTCAAAAATGATGAACTCCAGTGGATACATTGTTTAAAAAATTGGACATTTGGCATCTATACCTTGAGAAAGACTTAAGGAAACTGAAACAGTACAAAAGCAATAGTAAATATAAAAATATTTTAGTTATTTTGCAAGTCTGTTTTGGTCATTACAGCTAATTTATGCATTTCATGAGTAGAGATGTAATGCAGCTTTCAAGATCTGATGATGATGGTATCCGAGTTGTGATTGTATAGTGCATAAGTGGAGCTAATGCCACAAAAAAAACATTTTAAAAAACACTTTTAATATTTTTAGATGATGACCCAAAGACGATCAAATGCTGTCCTATATGAAATAGACCTTTAGCTTAGCATTGATAAAAACCTTCAAAACCAATTCTAACTTTTGCGTTGGCAGCATTTGGCTAGTCATTTTCTTAGTTTTTCTGAATCACTCACATCACTTGTCATTTCTTTTTCCTATCAGCTTCAGAAAATGGAGGACAATTTAAAAGCGGTGAAGACTTCTTCAAGGAAACTAAGTCTTGTCAACATTTTTTATGAGTCGACTCTCTCAACACACCAGGACAGCTCATAAACATCTTCCTTTCTTATTTTAAAATAAGAGACTTCACCCGTCAGACTGAAGGGATACTTTCATATCTTGGTCCCCATGATATTAACTTCACCAGAAACGCATCTTGTGCTTTGAGATCTCATTACACTCTTGTGTGTGAGTTGTAAAGGGCCTTTTTTCATATTTTAATGAGAAATAATCTATTCTGTCTCACATCCATTAGTTTCATTGCAAAGATTTCATAAAAGCGGCGTTTCGCAAAACAGGGTGCTTGGAAAGCTCTTTTAAAATAAACACTCATCAGTTCAGTGACAAGTGGAAGCCGGTCGCAGCATTAACATTACATACATCCTCGAATGGTGGATTTATAGCCGTTCATTTGTTTACTTCTCCTCTGACGATTGGAGTCCTGCTGCAACACGGGGGTCACGATCCCCCTGTGGAAACTGTTTGATCCTCTTTCTATGCAGTGGCCAAAACGGGGTGGGGGGGCCGGATCTCAAACACACAATGGAAGCCTTTTAAGTATGAAGCAGCTGCTACACGTGTGTGTTTTGTGCAGTGCTCAATCGGTTGTGCCTTCACTCCCTCATTGTTTCTAACCTGCATCCAAAATTAGGTAGAGCAATTTCTGAGCCCATTTATTTTTTAATGAGGGGGTCATTTAGTTTTTCGGTAAATTGCTGGGCTGCAACCTTCTTGTAATAATTAATAATAATTCACGAGTGAGAAAGGCAGTCGCTGTGCAACACGAGAGGAAGTGAAGGTGGAGGGGGAAACAAGAAAGGCTCCTGTTGCTCCGTTTCTGGGTTTTAATGTTCTGCAGCTACAATCGTGTCCTGGACTCAGATTACTGTGTAAATATGCAATGTGCTGTAATAACAATATGCATAGAAAAAGTAGCATTAAACGTTTTCACTAAATATGTGTAAATATATTGCATACAAAATGATTTTTTTTTTTGCCGTAAAAAGCAATAAAAAATGAACATTGCATAAAGGAATGAGCTCAGGTAGTCTTGAGATAATATTAGTTTATGTATCAGTCAAAAAAAATGATGATTATCTTTGGTAGGGAAGCACAATGTATGGATGTCTTATATACTTCTGGTTGATAAACCAAAAATGTTATGACGATGACTTAACCAATACTGAAGTCCAATAACAGAGATCCTGGCAGTGAAGGTCAAAGATGCATCTTGAAATCTGAGTGAGTGTGTGTCCATACGTGTGTGTGTGTGTGTGATAATGCCTTTTTGCTCGCTTTAGCTCCTCCCACACATAAGCCCAGAGCAGCCGGTTGAGATATGGACAAGCAAGTGCAACGAAATCTGGAAATAACACAGACAGTACAAGCAATTTGTCAAACACCTGCTGAGCAAGTAGAATACTAACAGGAAAAAAAATACATTGACACCCCTGCATAATGCTGCATGATGGATGCACTGATACTGCCGGAGCCCAAGCATTAGGAGCAGAACAGGAGTTTGTGGATGACCAAGATTTTTCGCTACAAAAACTTTGCATTTCCAGGCAGAAGGATTTCCATCAGCTCTTTCTTTGCTTTGAATCCTGAATTGTGCCTCACACGGAAATATGCCAAGGATGCAGCCGTCACTCTTAACATTGGTATTGTGCTATACAAACCAGAAAGGCAGACTCTGGTATATTTAGCCGTTGTAGACAACTAAATTGGTTTGGATCCGTTTATGCCTTCTTGCCATGTTGAAGTTATTAAAAGAGCAAAAAGAAAAATCAAGCAAGGCCAAATAAAGGTTGAATATTTACCCACATCATTGCAGAAAAATCAACATTTACTTCAGTGTATTTTGTTTTGTCTTTTATGCAACAGTTCAACTGCACAAAACGGTGAAATGGGAGAAATACAATTCAGATATTGTCACATTACCAAACACTAAAAATCCAAAAAGCCTAACTTAGATCTGTATTCAGGCCTTATGAGTCAATTCATAGAGACAAATACAATCTAAAGATGGGGCAGAAAGTGCATTAATCCCTGCCTACTCTGCTTTGCAAAATGCAACAAGCTCCACTCCAATCACATCCAATTAGGGTCAAAATCTGTGAGATTCGTGATTGTGGCTAACCAAGAACGGGACTACTTGTGGCTCTCTCTCAACAGTGACTTACTGCCATAGTCTTTACATTTTTTTATGGTTGACAAAAATACTTCTTAACATGTTCAAAGCTTTGCATTTGATTTAAATGCCTTCCTGATCTGCTGTGTTCCTTGGTCTTTGTGATGATGTTTCTTCTCTAATGTTCTGAGGATTTCACAGGACAATTGGATTTATACTGAAGTTAAATTACATTCATCAAGGGAATTCGTTGCATTTGATTTTGTTCAGAGGTATGAGTGTAAATGGGGGTTGGTCATAAACGAACATAAGTTTTCAGATTAAAATTTGGGGTGAGGGGAGGAAAAAAACTGAAAAACCATAAAAACCGTTTATTGTTAAAAAAGGACGAAATGTAAAAAAATTTTGCAAAAGCGATGCACGAGTTGTTTTTATAAAATGCACCAGCAGGAATCCCTGTATTTTGTGTGTGTATTTTCAAACTAAATGCCTTCAAATGACTTGACTATTGCAGAACAATGAGGACAATCAGCTCATTACAGGCAGACATTTACACATTTGTCTTTACTGTGGGGTTTGTAAAATAAGATGCAACTTGTTAGATCGCAATTAGAGGAGATTGTTCCCCATCTCACATGGCTCCTTTAGACATTAAGAAAATAATTTCCTTAGCACCACTGTCAAGCATTATATGGGCCTAAATCACCTTTCAGTATAATCTGCAATAAAAGAAAGTATATATGTACATAAATTCAAAGGTAGAAATGTGGCATTACAGCATAAAAAAATATACCTGTGCATGTGATTAGTTAAGTACGGTTATATTAACATGCTTAAACTCCTGCAGCTATCTGTCAGTTTTCAGTTTGTTCCTCATCTTCTTCTCTTTTCTGTAAAGGAGCGTCTTTTCTGAACCAACATGGCTGCCCTACAGTGGAAGGCTAAATCGCCACAGCAGAACTTGTGGATCTTCCTCCTTTCCCTAAGCCTTCTTCCTGAAGCCAGGTACAAAAATATTCCTTAAAGCTCTATTGTTTTTTTGTCTTGTTGTTTTACTGTCATCCTTTCTTTAAACACAACCTTTCGATCAGACTCAGCATCTGCTGCTCCAGTGTTTTATAGAATAATTAGCAGCCAGGCTTACCGCTGCAGCATAAGTGATGATTTAACAAACACCACTGGGCGTAAATGTTCCCAGCTGTCACTGTCATTTACTCAAATGAAATAAACAGTTCAAGTCTCGAGTAGGGGCTAAATAAAACCATTCAGCAATTCAAAGGACCATTTTTATTTTCGTCTTTACTCCAGTACTTTTGATTTTTCGATATTTATGACCTCTGTTGAGAGAAATGCACCCTTCAAATCTTTAGGTTAAAATGCTAATTGTTTCACTTTGTCCTCTAAAAGCTAAAGTTTGTGCAAAGCTTGTGCACTCCTCTCCATCAATCCAAATTCTTGCTGAATTTTGAAATAATTTGCATTGTGGCGCAGTTCCTGCGTCTTGTGCACATTTTACGGTCTATATCTTAGTCAGCAGAAAGAAACAGACGAAACACGCTGCGTGATTAGCCCACGTTGCTTCATTATTTGTGCCGCTTGGCTCCGCTTGCTTACCTGGAGCTCAGGTTATTGCAAATGCACATAATACATATAAATATTAGGTCAGCTGATACTAAAAATGATATTTCAAGAGAAGTGTTGAGCAGAATAAAGTTGTGCAGAGACCCGCTTAGGGTCGCCTGCCATCTGCCTCATGAGGTCAGGCTAAAGGAAAAGTGAGACAGATGTTAACACTGTGCCATAGATCTGAAAAAATTCAAAATCTGTTCATTTATTTTTATCTCTCTATTGGGGTTGGTACATTTGTTTGTGTCACTGCAGCTGAAGCTCACTTCCCATGTGTCCCAGCGTGAAGCGGAAACCGACTGCAAGAATTACCTATCGGATTCACCGCACCATTTAAATTGCAACTAAAGTCGTGCGAATTAGTACTTAATCCTCCTCTTTCAAAATATATTTTAGTAGTAATTTATTACCATTAGTATGGAAAGTAGGTGGTTCTGATTGTAAAAACTTTATCGACTCAACCTCAAAAGAGTTATTTCATTCTTCGAACGGTTGACTATGAACTAAAATCAAATGTATAAATACTATTATAATGACTGACTAAAATGCTTTATTATTAGAGCAGTAACAAATGAGATTTGTTATATATATATATTCAACTAAAAGTCACTACCATTACATATTATGTTCTTTGAATGCCTTGATAAAATGAAGTTGTGGTCCAGTGAAACCGTCATGGTTCGCATCCACACCAGCAGTTACTGGGTGAACACAGTGGGACATTAAAAATACAAATTGTATTTGTTCAAACAAGCAACTTATATCTCAACAGTTTGAATATGGAAATTAAATCCTGCACAAAACTCAAGATAATAATGTTAAGCATGATTGAAGCTACATAGAAGCGTCATATGTCGATATCGCCAGCCCTGGTTTCCCTCACCTCAGTCTTTAGATGCATCCGCAGCATCGGTGTCTCCGTCTCCAGCAATTAAGAGCAAATTGCTCCCATAGACGCTCTCTGAAAATGTCAAAAGTGCCATAAGGTGCTTACAGTTACTGAGTTACTCTGCCAGAGACTAAAGGTTTGCGCTGCACACAGCAGCTTTGCACTTTGAAGGCTCTGGAAGAGACCGCCTCTAGACCACCATCGCCTTCTTTGCTGAGATCACAGCTTTCAGAGGAAACGTTGGCAAAATGCAACGCAGGAGACACAGCGGGCATTTAGCTGAAACATGTGGAGTCCAGTGGAAAAACAAAGCGGAATGCAGCAGGCTTGTTGGTGAGCTTGCCATTGTTATAAAAACAAAAATGTACTGTTTCTGATCTTTGTTGGGTATTCTCGTTTGGAGAAATTCGTATTCTTGTATTTATAGGTTTCACTGTAATTTATTTAAGGGCATCACACCATGAGAATCTGGCCCTATGCCTAGATCCTATTTTCCAAAAATATCAACAGATGCAAATACGGCTGCTACGATGAAACAGAATCCACAGCAGACAAAATCCTTGTCCTTTATTAGCATTTTATTTCTCACTATTGTACTTATTATGTGGGGCACACATTCAAAGTCAGCAATTATTACTTAAAACATTTTGTTCAAGTAACACTGTACTAAATGACTATTTAAACTCATGAGGGCAAAAAAATAAAAAAATGCATGCGCCTAGAGCCAGCATTAAAATGGGATTTGGTAAAGTATTTCTTCCATATTCATCAAAGTTTAGGAGTAATCCTCAGTGTGCACACACTCACAGAATATCTGCATATCAGCAAAGCAGTCTCTCCCTGAGAGCTGCCATCTCCCTGATGCTCACTGATGTTATCTGCAGACTTGAAATCGGCTTTGCTACAGTTGCTGCAGAAGAGTTTCTTAACGGATTAAGGTGTAACAGACAAATCCTCTATTTAAAAAGACTGTCAGTCTGCCAATCCTACATTTCTGCATTTCTCCTACATGGGTAGATCGAGAATAATTAGGCATTAATCGCTGCGGTTCATGTGTAGTGCATGCATGAGAACGCTGCCCCATCAATCCAACTCCACCCCTCTCACCCCACCGTTTCCTCTCGTAGGACAGACCCTTAAAATGTGCGGACAGTCAGTCTGTCTTGTTGTCTATTTTGTTTGTAATCTATTGCCAGGCTTCTGGCTAACGTGGCACATAATCAATATCTATATGCAAGAAAGAGCTGTATGTACACTTCGCCCCCGATGATTGGCTCCGAACTCGCCTGGACTCCATTGGCTTTCTCCACCCGTCTCACATAAATTATTCACGGCGAGGCAGCAAAGGGTGTAGGGGGGGGGGGAGCATCGCTTTGAGATGCGACCTGGTCAACAGATAACATTTTGTTTTGGCGGGTGTTGTCAAGGTTAATGTGTCACAGGACCAGACAAGGGTAATGCATTCATAGCCTAGCCGCTCCGCCAAGCGAACGAGCAGGGAAACGAAACGAACGAAAACCGGGTCAAATCACAGCACACTGATCAAGTTGATCTGCTGCTGGTAGCTTTTTTTGTATTTGATTACAGTTTGTTGTTATTGGTTAGACCTTAAGGTGACGTTTGTGATATTTCATTGAACATGCGGAGGTCGCAGGGGAGGATTAGCCTGTGCTCCATTCATCTCTACAACTGCGAGAGAGGTCAAGTGCGTGTTATATTTATTGGAAGGATTTGGGAACTGCATTAATGTGGGTCATTTGGTCAAAGAGGAACGCTGGCTCTCTGCAATATACATGCTTGAAATAAATCAGAAACATCTATTCAGCCCTTTTCTGTTTGCATTTAAGAGTTACTTACAAAGGTGACTTTTTAAGTAGAAATCTAAACACAACCATTCAATTAAAAAGGACTTTTATAGTTTTAAATTTACATATTTGCAGAAACATCGTTTCTGTCAATATTTTTCTTGCAAATCACCCTCCATTTAAAGAGTCATAATCATAATTGCTGCTGAATTGTTTTCTGTGCATCCACAATGCATATCTCTGTAGCTCCTAAAAGTGCTTTACTGGGCTGAAGTCTGGTAACTGCGGATGTCAATGGAGTACGGGTACGTTGTTCAAGAAACCAGTTTGAGATGATTTCAGCTTTGTAGCATCATCCTGCTGGAAGCAGCCATCACAAGATGAGGTTATGACGTTGTGGTCATAAAGAGATGGGCATGGGTCAGTGGTAATATGCTTGATTGGTACTAAGGGGCCCAAAGTGAAAATATCCATTACAACGCCAGTTTGAAAGGTTAATACAAGACAAGATGGACTTAAGCCTTTATGCTGTTTACAACCAGTTTGGACTCTATACCTTTTGAACCCTGCAGCTGATTCATTTGACAAGGTAACATTTTTCCAATATTGTGTCGTCCATAGTTGTATAGCCTTTGCCACCTGTAGCCTGACAAGATGTGACTTTCTACTGCTCTAGCTCTGCTTTTACATCATAGTTACCACAACCTCTCATATTTGGGTCACATTGCCTTTTCACGTCATACGAGACAATCTCCTTTCAGATCATGTAGCTGGAATGACAGAACTAAACTCAGAACTATCATCCAACCAGGTGATATCCTGAGGTCTAGACTCTGTTGCAGTCCATACCCATGCTGCCTAGCAGCATTTAGTGCTCTAAATACATAAGACAATCATTGAACACCAGCCTTCCCAAGTGATCATCTTCATTAGATTCTGCTGTTCAAGGTATTTCTCCGATCACACAGACCCTGGATGATCAAGCGATTTCTCCATTCTGTGCACACCCGCAGACTACACTTTTCCCACAATGCAGTGCTGGACAGATTTTCTACTCACTCTCCAAGGTGGATCAGGTATGTCACAGTCATGATACGTTCAGTCACGTAAATTCCATTTTTGACTATTCTAATGCTCAGTTTGACTTTCGAGATGTCTAGATGTCTTAATGTTACTGACATTTGATTGACTGAGCCACTGTTTGGGTTACCAAGCAATTGAACGGGTGTTCCTAATAAAGTACCGGGTAAGTGTTTGTTCTCATTTTGGACAGCTGATCACGCTGGGACACCTTCCAGTTTCACTCAGCTAAATTCTAATTACTTCAGACTTCCAGTCAGTTTTCTATTGATACAGCGAGGATCTGATCAATGATGTTCTAAGTTGCCAATCAGTAGTCAATCCCAAAGCAGGAAGGGGATTTCTCATCTGCAGTCTGAGCAGTTTCTCCGTGAGTGCCTAGCAAAAGCTGGTGCTGAACATTTATTTGACGCGTTTATGAATTTCTACACTTGACAGTCGGGCAATAAAGCCTCTGCTGCAAATTCTCTTTGTGTTGAGCTAACATAAGGTATGCAGGATCTGTGCGAGCTCTGAGTCACCTCCCATGAAAGCGCAACATATGAGACAACCACTGCAATCCATCTGTATCTGTCCCCCAGCAGCAACATCCACCCCCAAATCCCTGTGAACTACAGTCAGATGTGGGGAAGCTTAAGACAAGGAAGCTATTCAGTGCAGATTAGGATCCCTAAACCCATCAATGTCTCTAGAAATATCATGTGGGCTCACTCAAACTGTTGACAACAAAAAAAGTTTAGCTCAATCGTTTCATGAATAGCTTGTTTTGAAATGCAGAGCACCTTTCTGATGTTTTTATAGGATGTATTTTCTATTTTTAGTGGCTAAGTTAGTAAAAAATAAATAAATAAATGGACAAACTGGGAAAAATCTAATCTAAAAAGACCGTACTTACACAGATAATACATCTCAGTGCAGTGTTTGCTGAACCAGCACTAAGTGAACTATAATTGGAGTGAGTTTTATCTTTTTTCACGGCTTCACCAATCAATTAACAGCTTCTCACAATGTTTTTTTTATCCAAAGTATCGCTGCCGCAGATGAAACCGAGTGTTTAACTGTATATTCAAAATAACAGTGATATTCAGTTCCCTAAACATTTGCTCTGAAACATTACCCTGCCAGTTCAACCAGGTGCAGTTTTGTCATGTCATATTAGCTCAATAATGATTTTAAACTGAGGAAAGGTTTGTTTCAAACTACATGCGGGAAAGAAACCAGCAGAACCGATATATAAAAGCTGGAGTCATTTTATTCTCACGTTAGTTTGATTTTCAAAGTGACAGGCTCACTTTATAGACTCGAAATGTATCGACTCCTATTGGGAGCAAAGATGGCTTCGTTTTGACCCGTACATGCCAATACCGCTGTTGTTAAAAGGCTCTTCCTTCAAAAGATTTTAGTGTTTTTTTTTGTTTTTTTTCATAGAAATATTCTAAAGTCTGTCTGAAAGTGACTGCATCTCATGTACACTGTAAAAAGTAAATAAAAAATAAATAAATAAACACATCCAATTTACAGTAAAATACCAGCAGTTGCAGTTGCTGGTAATTTACCATATAAATATGATAAAATCCATATTTATACTGTGAAATTCTGTGGTTTCCAATATACATATAAATTGTGTTTTAGAGATGTTTTTACAGTGTAGAAAGTGACCAGAATCAGGAAATTTTACATTTGATTTAGTTGGAAACTTAATGTCATGACTGTTTTTCCAAGCAGTGAAATCACCATTCATGTCAAGCTCACAACACCCTTCACTGTAGAAGTCATTACTGACTGTAGAAGACAAAAGAGTTAGCTTTCTCATTTTTTTTTTTTGGTGCTTTACTTGTATATCAGTTGTGAACCTTCAGCCTATCACCACTGTTTGTGTCAGTCGTGATCATAATTGAAATTCCTCGCAGAAGTCGTTATTCCAGCAGGACGAACTTCGGATTTTAATTGGCATTTCTGAGCCTTTTACTATGTCATAAAGCAAAAGTAATATGTTTGATGCAATCATCCATTCGGGTGCCCTTGTTGCACATGAGCGCAGTGTCAGAGTGTCACTTGTTAGTGTTAATTTCTGTCCTCTTCTTCCTGTGCTGAGCGCAGGAGACGGAGTTGGTCATTATGCCACCCACCACCTCAACACTGCCAACCTGAGGGGAGACATAAAAACTGGATCACTCTTTTAAATGACTGGAAAGGATAAATTGAATATTTAGAGCAAGGTCCTTTTTTTGCTTTTTATTTTTTAACCATCTCAAATTTTCTCATAAAGGTGAAAGTTTTTTTTTATGACTGCTTTAAATACCTGACAAATTAAAGACTTATGTGTTGCCAATGACCAACATGAACTTATGCCTTGGATGAATGGATGTGATTTTTTGGAATGTGTCGCAAGAGCAGGTATTACCATAAAGGAGGCGAAATACTAGAGGGAATTATAGAGTCCAGTCCACGTCCTCCTTCACCACCTCAGCCAACAGTTGCTGTAAAATTTGCACTCTGATGCCAAGTGATCCATGAGGATAATGCACTGATGAATCAATGACATTCATCTGGCTTATTAATCTCGTTTCGGCTCTTGTGACTTTCAAATGTGACAGTAAACACTTTTATAGGGATAAACAAGCTGCCTGTTTCAAACAGATTGTATCGATAGGTTTTCTTGTTTTCTGGTTTCATTGACAAAAAGAAAACCTTTACAATGCAACTCGCATTCACATTCCTATGCATGCACATTGAGCAAACCGGGGAGTCTTACCTAATGAGTCCCAATGAATATTTGTTAACTTGTTTGAGTTAATTACTAGAAAAATTACTTTCCCAAGTACGTATACAGACATAATCAAGCTAAAGAAAATATTCATACCCCTGTCAGATTTAGTCAGGATTGAGTCTGTATGTTTACATGGAAAATTTTACTTATTCTCTACTTTTGCTTAAGCCTGTTTATCAGAGTCAAAATAAGAGACAAAATCTTAGACATTACATGTTATTCTAACTTTTATAGTGAATAATTCTTCAAATTAGCACTGTAAAACATTAAAAGGTGGTTTAACTTGAAAATGCTACTTAAGTCAACAAGAATATTGTTTTGGTTTTAACTCACAAATTAAGGTTCATGAATTCGATTTAACAACAAGAGATAAGTTGTCTGAACATTGTTTTTTTAATTCATTAATCTTGAATTGTTAGTTGTAACTTAATGCTGCAGTTTAAACCAAATTATCTCACAATATGTGAGAAAAAAAAACAGCCCTCATCTAGTTAAAGAGCACACACTTCTCTATTATTATCAAGTTAAAATAACTATGTATTTCACTTCAATTTCTTGTTTCAAAATGCATGAACAAAATGTTTATCTTGTAATGAATTCAGCTCAGTGACAGTTAATGTGAACAAATCTCATTTGCATACTGAGTACTGGATTAAAATAATCACTTCCCTTAACATAAAAGAGTCATATTAATGTAAAGCACTTCCATGTCACTCGCGGTGCAACACAGGATACAAAAACATGGCGCTAAGCACTCTGTCCCACTCCTGTCTTTTTCTTCTTCCACCTTAAGTGCCGACATAAAAACTCCAGTTTATTCAATTCTTGGAGGTTTGACAAAATTAATAAAAAGCTAACACAACTTACTACTGCAGGTTTATCTTCCACAAACTCACATTTAGGTTCAAAATCTAAAACTCGCTAAATTGATTTGACTTAAAGAGTAGAAAATATTGGCTAGATGCGACTCGAATGTTTCACAGTGAGTGGTGTTCACATCTACATGCACTGAAAAGAGGCTTTTATTCCCATTCAAATAATAAATATGTTTTAGGTGAGATAACGGCGTCATGGTGTCACAATTGGTTTCTATATGGAGTTTCCACGTTCTTCCCATGCATGTTCAGCAGCAGTTTGAGTAAGTGCTACATTGCTGTTAAAAATATATTACATTCCATCATGTTTCTGCAGTACCATTTGAAAATGTGCTATTTTTACTCGAGGGCATCATAAAGTGGGAGTCTCCTACTCGTCCTTGCCTAATTATAGCACAGATTCCTGCCGTAACGTGCTGTGTCATGCTTTTTTTTTTTTCCCTGGAAAGGCTACCACCCACAATGCATTAAAACAACTTTACCAATGGACCAATTCATATTATTGGAGGCCATTTCAGATAGCAATATGCACAGGTCCACCAGCATAAGTAACATTCACTTTGCTTTACAGATTGGAAATATTCGTTTCTGCTGCAGTCAGCCGAAAAAGAAAATAAAGCAGTGAGAGAAATCATCTTGAAAGTGGAGTGAGGAGAGAAAACATGTGTTACTGAGACGGCAGAGGAAGGAAAGGATAACACTGATGTCAGGATGCGAGAAGGATGGGCTCCAATATTTTCAGAGCGACTCCACCGTTCCTCAGCCAGATGGGGAGAAAACAGAGGTCGGTTGTAAAATGTGCAGCATGCCGCCCTCACCCACAGCATCTCTAAATCAAAGCAATTCAAGCAGAGTAACAAGAAATATGGACCAATTCCGTGGTTGGAAATTACGTGGAGTGTTGTATGTCACCTGTGTAGCAAGGATTAATGAGCGAAACTGCAACAGGATCTGTCGTCATGGTTCAATCTGACCCATTGGATTTCATTTGATTTCCCTCTACATCTGTTAAAAGAAATATAAGAAATACTGCCATAATTCCAGAGGCATAATTAGACTTTGAATGTGGAAAACATTCAAACGCCGTCAGCAGTGGAGCTGATTTTAATCTCGCTTTCCTTTGCCTTGCACAGAAGCAGTCACAATTGGAAATAGGCTGGTGATTCTGTCCGCCGTGAAAAACGACCGCATCGTTTGAAGAGTCGGGTTTTTACGGCTGTGAAGCTGCTCTGTGGAGCGCGCTTAGGGTTATAAATGATATCTTCGCTGCAGCTGATGGCGGGTTTTTTTGTTTTTATTGTAATCCCCATAGATATCGGGGGCCGCATGTGACACCGAGAGTCGTGGTTTACCTCTGAATACGCCCCGAAAGCAGGCTGATGTCACAATTGTTGTTGATATCAAACATTTTAAATCAAGCCTCGTGTTCAGTATCACTTGCTGCTGCTGCAGGGAGCATAGAGGAACTTCAAAACAAAAATTCTCATGTAATAAGTCCTCTTCAGCTGCTTTTCAAATTTTTTATTTTTTATCCGCAAGATTAATTGATTGGAGTAACGCCAGGCTGTGGAATGACACAGAGCCCAGCTGATTAAAACCCTGACGTAACTGACATGGCAGCCAACTGCTCACAACCACTCATTCATTTTAGAAGAAAGAAGAAGAAACTCTTAAACTGATCACATAGTCTCAACGACTGGTCAGCTGCAGCGGGAAAAAAAAAAGACACAAGCAAGTTGTCTGTCTGCCCCTCTCTGACCTTGGTTGTCATGGCAGTGAATTAAAGCCGCTTTAAGATCAAGGACAACAGGGCAGGCGAAAATTGTTAAATTCACAGATCAACAAAGGCTTTTACTGCAACGGACTCGGGGAATGGAGATTGTGTGTGGGATGAAAACATGGAATATATTAAGAGGCATGGAGCTATGAAGAGTTTTACCAGGCACGTTGGAAACATCCTGAAAATTTCTTGTCATTAATTACATCAATTTTTGCCTCATTCCATAGATGGACGACTGAAATGGCACGTTTCACGCAGCACAAACACAAAATAAAGAATTTCTAGTGCAAATATCTTAGTACATTTGAAATATGGCCAAATTAACTTACAAATAACACTTTTAAGTTAATGAAAAAGTATTACTTCCACTGTGTGGAACTTAGTGAATCTTTTCACTAATTTTCACAATTTTTTCACCAAGTGAAAAACATTGACAGTAGAACTAATACTTGTAAATCAATAATGAGTAACAATTGATTAAAGCCATGCTCCTATATTTTTCTAAAATATATTTATAAGTTAGTTTTATCTTACTTCAAGCACACCAAGATCTGATCTGGAAACAAAAAATACTTTGTAAAATTTTCTGTTTCGCACTGCAGGTGAATCCATGTTTAAAATCTCTGTTTAAATCTCAGACTGCGGTGTTTTACAAGCAACTATTGAACCAGCTTCCACAAACTGTTAGATAAGGTAATTTCTCTTTAGTGTGAGGTACAAAGCAGCAGCTACTGAACCGACTGCACCGCTGCAGCTAATGGTAATCAATGAGTGAAGCGAGCCCTGAAGTGGCGCCGGCTTTGTGTTTGATCTGGAAGTGTTTAAAACAGATTCCTGGAAAGAACTATTGGACGTCATCGTGACGATTACCAAACTACTATTGATAATCTTTCCCCTGGCTAAGATTGCCCGAGCATTCCTCTCATCCAAGCAAAAACTGTATCATAAATTTTCTGCGCTCTATGAAGTTATGAACTCTTTCAGGTTCATAAGTTTTGAGGGCTTTTTTATTCCAGAAGGCAAATAATAACCTAACTTGGCAAGTAGTGTGTAAACACTGCAGAGTGTATCTAGTAGAAGGTGGTTTAAAGATTCACTAAAAATGTCCCTCAGGTGCTTGCCTTATGAAGAGAGCAGGATATGAAACTGGAAATGTTCCAGCAGCGTTAACAAGGGAATATCTCAGGTTCTGACAGGATGCGTGGATCGATGTGCAAGTCCTCATTCTGTCAAGTAGAAAGCCCAAACTTTAATATATATTTAATTAAATTTTATGTGATCCATAGTTTACATTTTTTTTAGGGTTCATTCACACCAGCCCTGCTTACTCTGCTTTGATCCAACTCTAGTTTGTTTGGGGCGGAGCAGAAGAGTAACGGGGGGAGATTTTTGAATCAGTTTGGATTGTTTGACACAGTGCAGTGTGAAAGCGAACCGCACCAGCTGAAAATGTAACAAATGTTGAAATTTTGGTCCTCAATTGAACAGTCTACCGGACTGTCAGGTGTGAAAACACCCTCACAAATATGGATCTGTAAAGACTAACAGGCATTTTAATGAGGTGCTCCCCAAATAACATAAAACAAACATTTATTTGAGAACATTAGTGAAGTCCAAGTGTTACCACCCGGCTCGATTGGTTGCAACAAAAACTGGGAGGACACTGCAACCAGACAGTTTTTAAGCCTATAAAAGGCATTTATTTAAAAGAACCAAATTGTCTAGGTGTCGGCATCAGACGGCAGCCCGGCATGGGGCGATCGATCCGCGCTCCTACAGCCTGGTCCCTCCACACCAGGAAGTCCAGACCCCAACCTGGTCTGGACTGGATGGCTGTCTGCACGGCATGCTTGCTTCAACCAGGGACAACCCTCCTGAATGGAACGGCGCTCCTTAAGTACCAACCAGGTGGCCGCGAAATGGAAGCGCCTCCCACATTGAGGACTTTAATTGATAGTGTTAATTGACAGTCACATAGCACACCCACACACACAGGACTGCACAGCAGGGCTGCCACACCAAGGAACAGCAGATATCAGGTCAGGTAAAAAGTTTAAAGCAGAACAATATGCCAAGGTTTTGACATCCAACAGACGTCTGTCTAATCCTTCCTAAACACACAACTAGAACTTCCAAGTGTTACAATAGACCAGTCAAATTCCAGCCAATTAAAAATCTGTGATATCACTAGAAAATTGCTGCTTTAATCTGTAATTCGACAAAGTGTGACACTATTCAGAGACGGATTTACAAACAAAGTCTTCTGAGAAGACTACAGAAAAAAGTAAACAGTAGCTTGCATCCAAACCACAATAATCTGGTATGCATCTAAGTTCCAATCAAGTTCACTCAAATTATTTTTTTAAACATACAACAGTCACATTAAGTGTTTCATGAAGTTATATAATTACAATTCAAGCCTATTCATTCCAATTCCCTGCATTCCAACTCAAACTAATTACAATCTAATTCAATACAGTCAGAGTCAGCACAGAGAGTTTAAAAGGGACGACTTTGTATCAAAAAAAGAAATGTGTTCCTGAAAAAAAATTACCTTTTTTACCTCATTACCTCACTGGTATCCAGACCCAGATTCTGAGCTGTGGGGCTCAGCTATGTGTGAGATCGACCTGCCGCAGGGAAACAGAACCTAACTTCTTAACAGAGCTGCAGTGATAAATATTTATCATCCCATGGAAATCTCTCCTCCAGTGAAAATGTTACATGTGCATCGGCCCGGTTTGCCACTCTGAGTAAGAATGAGTCAAGTTATTACCCAAAGGTCATGCAGCAGTTCAGAACAACTAATCTGCATAACCTCACATGCTGTGGGGCTCTTATTTTGAAATGTTCCTTTGTGTTGGTTTCAACAAAATGCCTGCGTAAGCTTACTGATATGTTCACTATGAGTATTTTAACAGGTTAAAACCAAAAAATGTAAAAACAACAAAAATCCTGGCAGAGGGCTGGGTGATAAATTTTATGGAATAATCAAATTTTGGTGTTTTAAGATAAATGTTTTTGGATTTTAATTTTTTTTTTAACCAATTTTTCATAATTCAGAGTTATGTCAGCAAGCATTCTCTGCAGCTTCTACTTATTTAACTTTGGATTCAGATCAACTTTATGTGGCTTCATCTAATGCAGGAATTTCAAACGATTGTGTAAACAATTTTCTGTTTTGAAGAAAGAACCACATGAAGTGAGTTGCTCACATCAGTTCCTGATTAAGCTTTTTTTCTCGTAATTTTAATTTCTTTTTTCTGGTCACGTTGCGTCTTTTTTTTAAGGCCAATATTCTTACTATATTCTCGTAATTAAACAGATATTCTATAGCCTGACCCTAATTCTCTGTTGTACAGCCCACAGAAGGGATGATTAAAATACTTTTAAAAAAAACAACATTTTTGTAAAATATTTTCTGTGATTTTTTAATTCTTTTTAAGAAAAGAAAGTGATGCATCTAGCTTGAAAAATATCTGATTTTATTTTTAAGCCATATCGCACAGCCCTGCTACAAAGTAGATCAATACCTGCCCCTTGTGAATAAAATGCTTATGTTTTTAATTACAAAAGACAAAATAAAGCATTGATTTGTCAAACAATTAGGAATAAAAGCAAAGCCAATCCATGTCGCGCCCAGCGTAGAGGAGAAAACCGCAAAGAGTTGTAACAGTTCATCCTTAGGGAGGAAATGCGAAACCCATTTCTGCTGAAACCAACTCCTGCATCAATCCTCTCAGCGCTGATGTTTCCACAGATTCTCAATCCAGAGCAGGTCCTGCTGAACACATCTATCAAAGCAGAAGAAAGACACGGGAATATTTCTTTTTTTTTTTTGCCTCAGGAACGCCTTCTGGGAGATTTCCTGCTAACAGCTAACCCCTGCCGTCTCCCCATCGCCTCCACCCACTCGCTCCGGCTTCACTCCTGTGCACATTATCTGCCCCAAACAGACAAGTGGAATGCAGAACAAAGAGGCTCACAAAGAAAAATCAGTCACATTGTAAAGCCTGTGAACGATACAAGGCATCCTCTGGTAGGAAACAATCCACCGCATAATGTCCCGCTGCACAGCATTATCAATATATTGTTGGAGGAATTTTCAAGTGACGAGTGGGAGGATCTGGAATGAGGAAGATTAGTTGCGATGCAAAGGTTACCTGGTGAATAAATACAAGCTCCAAATTTACCATCTAATCAACAGAATGCTAATTAGAAATTAGTTTTCTGGCTTCTTCTCCTTTGTGGGATTTAGATGTTAAGAATACGGAAAGTTTTTTTTTTTTTTTTTACTTGAGTGAATAAAGCGGTTCGTCTGTAACTTGGACTAGAAACCAACAAGTGTCTAAATGTGAAAACTCAGAGCGGTGTGTCGCTTCCATTTGAGTGTTTTACTGCATGATCAGGGTCGTTGGCAGTGGTGGGATTTCAGGATTCTTCCTCGTGTTTTTGCTGTAATTTCACCTCTGATGAGGTAAAGGAGACCAGGCTGGTTCCTGAGGCAGCCATTTTGAGTTGTTTGGGTAAAACGTAATCCCCAAGGTTTTTCAGTTTGAATCTTCTCTTGTGTTTCTTACTTAACACTTCAGTGTTGACGATTAAAAGAACTATAATTTATTGATTTTTGGACAGTGCTCATAAATGTATAAGAGGCAATGTGGCATTGTTACATAGCTTCAGTGTCATATGAAGACCATCCTCAAAGTGGTTTCTACCAGTTGAAGCTTTCTACATTTTGAGACATTACAACACGGTGAATAATAGATTAGTGTAGAAATAAACAGACATGGTTTACATTTTTTTAGAATAAAAATTTGAAAAGTGTGGTGTGCAATTATATTCAAAAAGAAACAGTTCAACCAAGCCATACAGAAAAAAACATCTAACTTATTAAAGAAGGTACTCAGCTTAGAAGAGGAAAAAAGTTCAACTTTCTAGCTTAAATGAAAAATATGTTCTGGTGGAAAAGGAACACTGGACATCATAGTGAACGCACCGTTACCACGGAGACGGATGAGAGTGGCAGCCTCATGCGCTTGGGATGCTTAGTTTTTATAGCAGTGACAGACAAACTGTTGTGAGTTCATGGAAACAAAGACGAAGGTGAATTCAGGACATTCCTGAAAGAAGCCACACTAAAAGTCAGCGCTATGATGAAATGACACAATGGCCTAGTCAAAGTCGAAAGCTAAATTCAATTGAATATTTGTGGAAAGACCTGAAATTGTTCACATGAAGTCTTCATCCAATCTGACTGAGTTTGAGTTAATTAGCATGACAACAAATGCAGTATCCAGATATGCCAAGATGCAGGCTGAAAAGTATTTGACAAAAAAAAAAGTTCACTCAAAGAGCAGTAAATACAAATACCTGCCACACTTTCCGATTTTTTGTCAAAAAAATCATAATCATGACCTAATTTTTTTTTTTATTATTATTTCCTTTATTTAACCAGGTAAACCCTGTTGAGATCTGGATCTCATTTTCAAGAGGGACCTGGGCAGAAGTCTACAATACACAGCAACCTAATTACAAAATAAAACCAATTAATAAATTGTGTTGATTTCTCACATAAAACCATTGAAGCCTGTGGTTGTAATCTCACAGGGTTTGAATACTTTAGCTTTGTGTTTTAGCCCTTCCTGCTTCCAGAGCCCATTCTGTAGCCCTTAAATATTCCTAAATGCATAGACAACCTGTTTTTTATGGAAATGCTTCCCATTAGAAGAGCATATTGGTGTTTGATGGGAGCCGCAGGTTGAATATGGCTTTACTCATCATATTGGCAACAATTATTCACTATAAGATCTCACTTGATCATCTTTACCTCCAGGCAAAAACTGAAGATAAAATATGGCGGTGAAATCAGATTGTCCTTAACGGCATTAGATATTCAACACGCAGGTTGTGGGATGGCATAACTTCCCTTATGTAACAAGACCGATCAGTTACTGAATGAAGCATTTGCATTTGAACTTTCGTCTGCATAATTACCCCTCTTTGCTCAGTTCCATTTGGTGTCACGCTGTCGGCTCATAAAAAGCCCGCTTGTCTCCCACTGCCACCAAAACAGCTTTCATTACTGCTCACTTTCCCCCGGCTCAGTCCACACCTCCTTGTTGGCACCTGTGTGCCCTGACGGACCTCCGCTACCTACAACCTCCCAAGCTTGCAATCCTTCACCTGTCAGATCGGTTCAACGCACTAACCCTGGATCGGAGCCAGACCGCTCACTCAGAGCACGCCCGGTCCGCTAACTGGGCCCGCCGGGGTCCTCAGACCACACACACACACACACATGCGCACACGCACGTTTGTTGCCACAGGTTTAGCGTTTCCTGTTCGCAGTGCAGCATCAATCGACATCACCGAATTCATCCAGCGGCATAAAGGCACAGGGAGCAGCTGTTTGTTGAGGTCGGTATCAAAGGGCCTTTGACACCATCTGTTAAATATTGATCTGAAAATCTAAAAAATAGCACAGGATCCTTTCAGTAAAACAAGCGAGGAATAATTAATTAAAGTCGTGATGTTGAGAGAATACAGCTAATTAGGCAACTTAATTTTCACAGGGTAATATCACATTTCACACTGCGTCTTCATCAGGGGGGAGAAATTTCCCGCAAAGTTTGGGCTTACTTTATTAGGTTGCGTATTTGTGCTCAGGGACATTTATCCCCGACTTAATACATATCCTGTTTAATTAAACCATTAGAGGATTGTGAAGGTGTTTATTGTGCCTAATTTCTGCTGCCGTGTGAGCATAACAAACCTGTACATCTGAATGCAAAATTAAAGCCTAACGGTTACATTAAGGGGGCTAAATGTTTGAATATATATTGCACTGCTGGCAAACAGAAGAAGCTGAGCTAAAAGCGATTTGCCCTCGAGATGCAGCTGAAAACCAGCGCAACGCCAGTGCGTTAGGGAATGGGAACGAGTGTGTGTTGCAGGTTTAACTCAGATCTGTTTTTAATCGTCTCTCAATCAAAGCTCGCCTCGGGTTAACATTGACTATTCCCTGCTTCATTAAGGCCGTGCTGTTGTTGGAAGTGGTCATTTTTGTGTCACAAATGCGAAAGAGGTCGACTGTTTGCTTTTCTCTTAACAGCTGCTGCTGCCAGCGCAAATTATTTAGAGCTGAGGGTGGCTGCAGGCTTGTATTATTCCACCCTAACTATATACCTGCACCTATTCATCTTTTTTTTCTATTTTATTTTTCCAGCCTCATGAATCACCAGCGAGCGATGACGGCTATCTCAAAATAGCAAACAGATTATTCAGACAATTAATCAGTGTTTTACTAAGCTGAGGATTGGATTGACAGTTTCACTGCTGCCAAATGTCTCATTCGAGTTTTTAATTTATTTATTTATTTATTTTTTTGTAAGTGAGGGAAAATCTCTACAAGCTTGTTTGCAGCCTATGGCAACTGGCAATTTTGTGCCAAGTGTTAATTTGCAACGTTGGCTGACATGGCACAGTTATTGGTATCTTTAGCAATGTCCTTGAAACTGATCTAACTGAAAGTTGTTGTTTTTTTTTATGTAGACTTTTTAAACTTGATGATGATGATGCAAGACACTAGACTGAGTCATAAACCCTTTGATATTAAATTAAAATCTTCTGAAAATGTATGATAATTGGGCCTTTTAGCATTATAGCAGTATAAACTTAAGGCTAAATTTACACAAAAATGGTGCAAAAGAATGAAAAATCAACCTTCTTCCATAACGTCCTCGTCCAACCAGGGGTCTTCAATATTTGGTAGAGCTACTCCACCTTTACGAAACAAAGCGTCCACTAACTTGGTTACGTTAAACGTTTTGGTGTCCCTATGTTTGATGTTTCACTGATGTTGTGGAGTTGACCTGCTTTAGATTCGTATTAATAACTACTGGTGAATGAAAAGGCAAATCAATAAACTCTAAATTGAAAAAAATACATTCAAGAAATAGTTTAATCATCACATAATTACATTCAAGAAAACTTATACCAATGACCAAAATAATCCCCCCAAGCATTAGCATTTCAAAAGATGTCAAAAACATAATTGGGTCACTGTCAGTTTACCTGAATTGCTAAGGATCCTTAAAACAAATAATCTGTAGTTCCATTTCAGTACCTTACATAGTTTTATACACAAATTTATCAAAAAATAGCCAAACTTCACTATGGAGTTCCATTCCACAAATGCAGAAGCGGTAAAACGAGATCTAAAAACAGAACCTAGTAGTAAAATTAACAACCCTTGTCAAAAACATGAAAACAATATGAATGTCAATCAATTCACTGCTGAATTTAGTAACTCCATATTGTTTTCAGCTAATTTTGGGATGTAAGAAACAGCTCCACTCCAGCTAACTTTTAAATGGTGCCACCAGGGGCTGGATGAAAGAACTGGCTGGTGAAGTCGACCAAAGGTCCACAGTTACTTTGTTTTCCTTTTTTCCCCCCTTTCTCATCCTGTGGAGCGTGAAAAACCCCAATCCAGACCATTGATCCTACAAATAACTTGTGGTGTGAACTGAAGAGAAGCAAACACAAGATATGATCTGGAAAGTAATTATTTTTGCAGCAGAAATTTTCTCCCTGCTGAATTTTTCTTACTTTTTCTGTGTGAAATAAAGCTACTGCAATAAGAAAGAAAAAAACTAGATTTATTAACAATTTATTAACATTGTTTTAACTCTCCACATGTTTACCTATTAAATTTGCCGTGATTTTGTATTTTAACCACCATATTGTGGGCTTCCACTATTTTTGCTCCACATCAAACAGTTTTGAAATGCCAAAAGTAAACAGGTGGATTTCACCATCTTTTCTTCCTCGGGCTTTAACAGCCACAGTCAAGCGTATCACTAATGATCAAATCCCTCACTATTCACTTCTTAGCTATAACAATTTAGCTTCTGTAGTGCAGAATGGGCAGTTAGAGAGCCTAGCAATTATTAACAATGAACACCATTCATATGCAAAACACGTAAGCCGTAAAAACGTTTAATAAGATCTAAGACCTGTCGTCACAATTAAATGAGACAAATCACCTCAGAGGAAACTTGTGAACGTCTTTCTCGAGCCTCGGTGGTCACGTGCGCACCTGGGTCTTCTCCGGTTCTCATTGGCAGTTTTCAGACATTTCAAAATGTCAGCTGCAGACAGAATAAATTGATGCGTCTCGAAGAGAACCAAGAAGATAAAACTAGCAGCTGGCAGAAGCATAAACCCGGTGTGTTAAAACAGAAATGACGACCAATTCAGAGAGTGTCCCATTTTTTTTATTTTTTTTTTTCTGTGCTCATCTGTGAATTTTAACATCTGGTTCCTACTGGAAAATATCGCGTGTGCATGCGAGCGTGTGTGTGTGTGTGTGTCACTCCAGTGAAAACACGCAGATGCTACTCGCTACATGAGTGTTTTGTTTTTCCAAAATGCATATTCTAGCGGAGAGCAGGCGTAGCTGAAAAGGTTTCGCAGGGACTGGAGGTTTCTCATTAATTTTTGAATTTGCACAGGGGCTGACTGGAAGGTCAGAGAGGCTTTTGTTTGACACGTGATTCATGGCGAGTGGGATTTTAACTTGACATTTCTGAAGCCTTTTGCAGTCAAAGTTTTTTGAGCTGCTTTCGTAGAATGCGTTGGTCAAAGAGATAAAGGTGGTGTTAAAAGACTTATTTTAAGTGGAGTCGCTGATATCCGGCTGATTACTGCTAGCAAGAGTGAAATCCTACCTGATTCAGCAGCATCCGTCTGTCTGATCTGCTCTGAAGAGCTTAATGTCAAAGCAATGGCACTCTGGGCTTCTTTGTCAGAACTCCAGCTTGAAAACTGGTGCGTCTTGGCTCTGCGTCTGAACAAAACATGTTTCAAGAAGTCAGTCAAAAATAATTGTCGGCTTTGTCTGCACACATAGTGCAGGTGTGCAGTCTGTGCCAATGCTGCTTTTCTCCCAACAGCCTTCATCGCAGCTCTGCTGCTTTCTTCAGTACGTCAAACTGATGGAAAATATGCCAGTGATCATGGTTTTTATTCAGACATTTGTAATGGTAACAACTTGTTTTTCCTCATTGCTCAGTTAAAATGGAGCATGTTAATCTTAAGATGCACCATTTTGCCTCCTGAGCACAACACCCTTCAGTGTGAGAGTTGCTACTGAGTGAGGAAGAGTTTTAGCTAGAAACAGCGCCAGGAATGGAGCAACAATTTTGAAAATTGTTTAAAAGTTTGAAGCTTTTTGCTCTCTTAAGCCACCTCAAGTTGAAAAAGGTTTGCTTCCTCCAAAGAGACGAAGGAACAGCTCATCTTAGTGACATTTTTTATTCGTCTTTTCTTTTTCAGACGAATCTTAGCAGCAGCATACGAACAGGCAACATGTGTCGTTCATATGAATAGGTAAAAACCTACAAACAGGAGAAATATTAATTACAGATAAGTTCATTTTAACTTTAGCTAATTAACTACTTTCACAAGTAAGGATTTTATAATTTACCTTTAAGTTAAATTAATAAATGAACAAACTATGTTCCAAACAGTGCAACTAATCTTGCATTGGGGACTTTAATGTGTTCATTAAAAGTGTTTTAATGAACACATTAAAAAGTGTTGGAGTTGCTGATTTAACTTGACCAAAAGGAAATTATAAACCATGTTTTTTTACAGAGATAAATTGGCTTTCATTCAGGTTGGTTTCTACCTGAGTTTTGTATTGGATTAGTTGTCCATCAGCACCAAACATGGAATGTTCCCATTCTTTGGGAACATACCTAAGCATGTATGGTGTGTCCAATGGTTTGGGAACATGCCACAAGCTCTAGGGACTTGCAATCAGGTGGTTCCCCAAATCAGTTGATAACACAGATTGGTACAACTTACATCTGGACAGCTTGTTTGCCTCCAGCACCCCGGATACTTAATTTTCAAACATGTAGTAGATCTTCATACTACTACAGATAAGAAGCGGTTATAACTTTACAGGAAAGTCTGCAAACATCAGTCATTAATCTGTGATTGATGCATCCCAGCACTTTATTTTCATGCATTTTTATTTGTTGTATCTTATTTCTACTTTGTCCAAGTCATTAATTTTTCCTCGGTTTAGTTTTGTGTGAGTGTGTCTTCTGTTTGGGGACAAGTTAAAATCTTAAAATTTGATTATGGTACATGTGTGTTTTTTTTGTTTGTTTGCTTGTTTTGTTTTTTTCCACTGCGTCTGTCAATATCTTTAGCAATCAATAAAAAGACTGTTTATCATCTGAAGTCCTTGCCCAGACGCCACAGGCACGCAGTTGTCGTTTCGAACACACTGAGCTGATTACAATGGACGCTGCCTGTAAGTAATAGGATCAGCAGCCAGTGTGTGTGCATAGCCACGGCTTGGGTGGATCCTCACTGTTATTATTGGGCTTGTTAAGTTACAGAAAGCCTTCGTAACAGGAAAGGACAGATTTGTTGTGAGTGGCGGGTCACTTTTGCAGAATTGAGAAAACGTATATAGGCTACTCTTCAATTCCTAAACTCCTTTAAAGCTCCTTTGTTAGGAGATGACGTAAGGCCGGGTCTGGGAGAGAGCGGCGGTGCATCGAACTGCTCTCCACGAGGATTACTGGGATATTATAGGTCAGCTCCTTGGGGCATTTTGGTTTAATTAAAGATGGTACTCATTAAGTCATCAGTGTTCCACCTACATTATACTCGCCTATTCATTATTGTTCTGCTGGAGATTTGGTGCAACATAAATTAATAAGAGTGGTTTATGGCATGTGATGGATTCGCTAATAAAAGCACTGCTCAGACCTGGACTTTGTTATGGAAGAGTGGCAGGAAGGAGGTGATTTGAAAAAATAAAATAAAATCCGTAAGAAGTCCTGGGTGTCGATAGAACCGTCATGCACAAACCATCACTCTTCTAGCTGTGATAGAAGAGTGGCAAGAAGAATTGCTACTGAAAGTTTTCACAGGTTGAGACTGAAATTTCTTTTTCTTTTTTTTTTCCTTTTTTTGCCAAGATGTGCAGGTGGAAGCCAATCCACCTGCACACACCAGTACTGCAAAATGCCATGGCCACACCTTTTCATTTCATTGTGTCCTAAATCCGTTTGGTACCTACGATTCAACAATTTCACACCTGTGTACTTAAAGCATCGTGTATCAGTTTATTGTTAAATCTTACAGGAAATTACTTATTTTAACTGCACATTAGTGTCTGAAAAAGTTGTAATACGCCCGATTTCAGTGTACTTTGGTTCTGATCCAGGACCCAATGACATGAATCATTTGAATTTGCTTTGTTGGACCGGAGGCGCTCCTAAAATAAGCAGAGTGTTTGCTCTTGAGGCCTGGAGTTGGATAACCCTGAATCTGACAGGTGGCGATTGGAAGCAGGTCTGGCATGAAACGTCACCTGGAAGACATCCACATGAAAACATCAGGTCCAAAACGGTTGAGGTATGAAAGTGAATGTAGTGGAGATGCTTTTCTTCAGCTTGGACAGGGAAGCGATGAGTTGGTTAAAGTTTAAAAAAATGTAAAAACCGCTTTACCTTCTTGAAAAATAACACCAAATACACGATTAGAGCTACAACTGGATGGTTTCGATCAAAACATATTCTAACGAAAAGAAATTGTCTTGATTTTCTTTTTCTATGAAGCATTTCCTCACCAAACTTCGGTGTTTTGACAATATTATAATGCCAGCCTGTGACAACATTACGAAAACAAAAAGGCCACGAAAAATCAAATATTGATTAACGCTGGTGGGAAAGTCGTTGATCTAAGATAATCTCAGTGATGTACAAAAACATCCTTAACAAACTGACCAATCTCTACCCAGAATATGTGAATAAACAGATGCTGTTTGTTTGTATGACGGTTATTTAATCTGCAGAAACAGAAAGCAGCACTGTGAGAATACGGAGTAGCTGAGTGGCGGCTGAGGCAGGCAGCAGGCTTCCCATGAAAACTAAAGACTAACGCTCCAGATTTCTGTCCTCGTTGATCATTGTTACGTCTTTTATTGCTTCACTTTCGCGACTCCACCTTTGTCTTTTCTGTCTCCCCCGCAGGGCAGTCGTTGGACACAGAGAGCCGCTGCCGGATGACAGCAAAGACAACATCACCATTTTCACCCGGATCCTCGACAGGCTGTTGGACGGGTACGACAACAGGCTACGTCCCGGGCTCGGAGGTAACCGATGATACGTGTTTGATGAATCACACACAGACAGTGTTTTCAGCCATGATGTTGACGGCTTCAGACCCACAGCAGACTGAGAAACGAGCATAAAGATAACGTGGTGCACAAACACGCTTGTCAGGCATTATAAGAGGTGATGCATATTCATGTGCGTTTAGTTTGTGGCGTCTGAGATGTTGCTCTGCATTTATTGCTCTCCTAAAGAATATTAGCGACGCATGTAAATGCACGATGGGCTGCTTTAAAGTTGCTGTTCTTCGCTGGGTCTAAATGTTTTGGCACTTGGACTAAAAATGTCAAGTCTAATGGACTCGTGGGGCAAAAAGAAAGGAATATTTCTAGCAAAAATGGATTCAAACAACCGTCATATTGTTTTATCCACTCAACAATGTAGTAGTTTAAGGCTACAACCAACAATTATTTTAGTAATCAATTAATCTATTGTTTATTTTGATGATTAATCAATTAATCGGTTTAAAACAAACCTGGCACATTCTGCAGATTTTTAAATTAACCTTTTTGGCCTTTTCATAAAATACTAGAAAAACATTATATGATACATATAAGCAGAAAATGTAATTCCTTTTAAAAATAAGAAATTAAATGCAAAGTTTGTATATATTTTGTGCATTTTTTGGTCTAATAGTATTTGAGTTTTTGTGTTCTTTCAGAAAATGGCCTTTTTTGGAGAATCTATGCTCAAGTTAATGATTAATCGACTGCTAAATTTGCTGACGATGACTTCAATAATCGATTAATCAGAAGTAATATGATTAATAATTTCAACCCTATATAGTTTTACTAAACAAATAAAGTAGTTGAATGTTTTGTAGGAAGAGATGTGCAAACTACTGTAGAGCAAACGCAAAGAGTTGTGTGCGTCAGGTTCCGTGTTTTCTGCGTATTTATTTCAAGTTTTCTGTGTCTCTGTGTTCTCCGTGTTGTCCTGTCCCCCCTTGATTACTCCCAGGTGTGTCTCGTTCCCTGATTACCTCTTGTGTATTTAGTCTCACCTGTGTGTCTGCGTCTTTGTCGGGTCCTCGTCTGATGTTTGCCAGTCTG
>CAEFZX010019127.1:0-20864 GCA_903066825.1 Alfaro cultratus | reverse complement strand
GATCAGAGCGCACCTCTGACCCGGAACTTAAAGTTGTGCTGTTCCGTTTGACCCGCCAAAATAAAATACATGATTATTTTGTGCAGGTTACAAACAACTCTTCAGAGTCTTTAATCAGAATTGTAGCAGAGCAAGCAGAGAGAGAGACTAAAACTGATCTGGAAGCACTGCAGTGAGCTGCTGAGACATCTTAAAGAAATAACTTATTCCAACCCCATTTTTTCCCCCCAGTTTTGGCACATTGCAGTCCCAAAGCTTCAATGTGTTTCATTGGGATTACAGATCGACACAAAGCAGCACTTCACTGGAAAGCAGAAGGAACATAATACAAAGAGTGGCGTCTATTTAGACGTATTACTCGAAAATAAAAACCAACTTACCAAGTGAATATAGATTTCCAGAGTGTAATTTAATCTCGGTATAAGTTCAGCCGTTCTTTGAAGACATCAGAGGTTGGTTAGAAAGCGCCAGTGAACAAACAGCATCACCGAGACGTCAGGAGTCGGACAAAGTCACGGAAATGTTTAAAACAGGTCTGGGTTATAAATAGAAATCAGCAAAGAGACACAGAATACTGTTGAATCACTGTCTGAAAATAGAGAGAGTAGGACACAGCTGGAAACCAACCAGAAAACATAAAATCCACCTGAGCTGACAGGCAGGTAAAGATAGCATTGATCAAAGAGAAGAGTCTTAAGGTGAAAAATGAAAAGAGGTGTTAGCGCTACTAGAAGTGAGCTCCACAAATCTGGCATCAATAGGGGAGCATCAATATAACAGGTTAGTCAAGACTACGGAAAAGTTAGATTAAGACCTCTAAAAAAAGAATAAAAAAAGAAGAATTCTGATTTTTGATCTCAGAAGATTAGGGGGAAAAAAAGACAACGAATTGAGTTTAGTTAGAATTTCGTGGAAAAAAGTTCTGAGAAAGTCCTGACGGTGGTGGGGCCACATTTAAAGTCATGGTTCACTTTTTAGGTCTTTATTTGCATCAAACAAAACAAACACACAACATTACTTCCGCCTCACAACTAGAATTACTATTATTCAAAGTTACTACTTTTGAAAGCTCTTCCGGTTTCTTGTCCACTCTGCATTCCCAAGATGAAAAAAACAAGAGGAAGAAGCAGCATTCAGCTTCTGCAACACAAATCTGGAACAAACTTCCAGAAAACCCTCAAAACAGCTGAAACACTGAGATCCCTTAAATCAAGGCTAAAACCCATCTGTTTAGAGCCGTTTTCAAATAGTAATAACTGGATCATATGTCAGGTTAGTGTATATTTGATGATTAGTCTTGATTGGATGATGGCATTCGACAAAATAATGCCTTTGCTAGACACTGTAAAGAAAGAAAACAAAGACCCGACGTCTTGTAGACTCTGCCCACACTGGGGTGCATTTTAGCTTCTGGGTGAGCAGTGTGTTCCCAGGTACACAGTATTCCATCTCAGCCTTTTGGGTATCGAAGGAACGACGATCAGAACGTTTCCGTAACTTTAGCCGCACAGCCTGGGAGCTTTTTTGGGCAAACCGTAAAAGACGAGGCCACCTGTTATTTCCCGCTAGCTGGAAAAGGTTCTGACGAAGCAGCTGATTTAAACTAGAACCGTACGGCAGCACATGGTCTGCTTTGGACTTTCTCGGGGTTTTTCTGAAATCCTCCCGTGGATCAGCCTCCACGCACCAACCGGGACGCGACGTCTCCGAGCCAGACTGTCTGCGGCAAGGCTCTGCCATATCGAATCAGATTTCCTCCTGTTTAAACAGCAAAGATAGCATTCTGTGTGCCACAATGAGATGAAAGTTTGATTATCTTTTTCAATTCAGAGCGCGGATTTAGTTTATGCATGCAAATGCCTCGTGGAGGCAATTTAGGAGCCTGGAAATATGAGGTCCCATCTGCGTGCACAGTAGCTGCGCAATTACCGGGAGTGAATGTTGTGTCGGTTTTAATCACAAATGGATCTTTTTTGCGGAGTCGGCCCGTTTCCGCTGGCCTTCGCCGGCCGCAGTTCAGATCCAACTGCGCCGCCCACGCGACGGCGGACACAAAATGAACCCCGTCCTCAACACAATCACATTTACCAATATTCTATCTTTTGAGTTTCTCTGTGGAATGAAATAAAAAAAATTTGAAAGAATTTTCCTTTATAAATTTCTACCTCCTACTGAGATGTCAAAAATCAAGAATCACGTTACAAAGGCCAACAACACCAGATTTTAAAACACTGAAACTCTTTGTTTTCACTCTGGCACTGTTGTCCAAATTTCTGACTACAGAATGAATCCCTGTATTTTCCAGCTTTTGCTCTCACTTACAAACTATCGTGACTTAATTTAGAATTCAGATAAGATGTAAAGTAAGAAAAAGTCTTTCGACAACTTGCCTCTTTGGGATAAACTTCCAGTTATGTGAGAGATAACCTGAAGTAACATTGCTCCCTTTTTGTTCTGGCTCTGTTCTATTGCTAGTAGGATCAGGAAAAGTTTTAGAAAGCAGCAAACCCAAGTGGCTTTGTTTCCTGAACATACAGCCGAGACCTCACTATATTGGACTGTTCACTGTGACAAATGCTCTCTACTTATTGCAGAAAACAGATGAAGAACAGTAGTTCTTCATGACACTTTATCTTTTAGACCGGGGTAAAAAATAAAACAACAAAAAAATACCAGTTCCTGCAATAGAAAAAGCTAACTTTCTGAAAACGAGGAGATAAAGGGCTTTAGGCTCCCACAAAAATGCTTTATTTTTCCTATTTCGCTCATATATATTCTTACTTGAGAAGGATATGAGAACCTTTGCAACTTCCCAAGGAAAATATCTCATTTAATGCACTCAGTTTAGGGGAGTTAGTAGGAAAGTCTGATAAAACGCTCCCTAAAGACCCAACAGAAAAAGAAACGAAGCCTGGAAATGTGCTCTCTGCCTATTTAGGAGCCCCTCCTGAAATCCGCCAAGGCAGCGCAGCTTAGAGGAGATTGTCTGTTTACCTGGATAGACCAAAAAGTTATTACTGAACCACAAGGCCATGACACGGGTTTGTTTACAGGTGTCCCACGGGGAATGAAAGGGATTAGCTCATTCAGCAATTTGTAACTTTGATGAAAGTGGGAAGAAGATAACTTTGAATTGGGCTTTCTTGTTTTAAGTACATATGAAAGACAATCCGGTTTGTTAGTTCGCCCCGTGATTTAATTGCATGTTCTCTTCTTTTAGATTTATATGTTTAATTCAGAGGGAGCTGCAGCACTCCGTAGTGCTGTTGCACTTTAACTGTGTTTCCATTGACTATATAATTGTGCAAATTGGAATTACAAAAATAAGTTCGGCAACATGCCAATGTCGAAAAATAACACGTTTTTCAACCAAACATTTTGAAGCTAGGTATGAGGCAGTTTCTCTGCCACATCCAAATTAGTTTGTTTTGCAAAACTGCAATGGAAACATTTTTTTCCCCCCATCACATTGAGTCACATGATCAGCAACACGATGTCACTACTGGCAAAAAGATGTCAAAGACGACGACAGGAAGTGGTAGGAGGACGATGAAGTGGGATGTGGGATAGCTTCCGTGATAGGCTAACAACAACTTGAACACAACAGTAGTCTTGTAGAGCGTCCAATCAGATCGTTTGTCAAAGTTAAAATTACTCCCAGTGATCCAAGAGAAGCGGTTCGTCGTACAACGCTGTTGTTAGCAGATGTCACTGGAGCGTCAGATTTACGGCTGTACCAGAAACGCTCAAATGCAAAGATTCCTGACAGAAAGACTGTTCAAAATGTGAACTCTGTAAGGATTTAGTCTTTATTTTAAGATAATGCCACAACGTATTTAGGCTGGTGGAGGAATCAGGAACCTTTAAAAGTAAAGGGGAAAAAAAAGTCACTTCTGCTCAGAAAGGCTCAGTGGATCTGAGGCCCTCATGCTATGAGGCAACAAAGCACTACATGACCACGCAGCTAAGATGAAGACATTGTTCTTAAGGCAACATGAGTTTGTGGCTGGTTCTTATTGTGAACAGTGAAGAAGATTTCTGACAGCAAAACAAAACCCACTTTCCATCAGCCAGCCGCACTGTAAGCAGCCTTGACAAAACTGCTGTAAGCCCAGAAATATCATCCAGTCAGGAGGGGAAAAAAAGAAACCGTTTCTATTCCCCCTTAAGATGAGCCAAAAACAGATTTCCCGGGATGCTTTAGTTTCATAGGGATTTCAGATGGCTTCAATGTTTAAAATGTTTGCAGTTTTTATTTTACTTTTTTGAAGGGGATAAGTTGTAACGGAGACAAGTTCTTCGAATATGAATGAACACAGAGCGGTTATCGCTGCGGGATTTCAGAGAAACCAAACCAACGTGATGAATCTGAAAAGGAAAAAAATGTAAAAACCGGCCGTCATTTTACAGTAACCGCAGAATAACATCGCCCCCACTTACATCCCCAACACCAACAATCGCTCTGCCCATTTCAAATCCCTCTTCCCATTATGGGATCGTAAATCCCGACATTGTCGCCCTCCGGACACAAAGCAATATATCGACTCCGTGGCATCGATCCGGACCGGCCCGAAATCTTAGCAGGAGACAGATTTGTGTTCTGGCCAAGACAATTAAAACCTTCATGTGACTTTCAACGGCCTTGTCTTTTCTCAGAAGTGGTTTAGTTTAAGTGACAGGAAAAAAAATAAAATAAAAAAAGGAGAGTTGTTAAAAAGATACAGAGGAAAGCGAAATACAGCAGAGCAAAGGGCCTAAATCTGATGCTTCTGACGAGCTAACTATCTTCTCTGGGAGAACTCCGGGATCGTGCCCAGGGGCGCTTTGGCTTAAAGCGCACGAACCGAGGCACGTTGCATTTCATATCAAACAACTTACATCCTGCGTCTGATATCTCCCGAGATAAAGAACCTCAGCTGCTGATTCAACTTTGCCCCATTTCAAGGCGCTAGCGAGAGAGAGAGAAAGAGAAAGAGAGCGTTCGATGGCAAGCGTTCTTTGAATGTTTCCATCAGCTGAGATCTGAGTGAAAGCCACAAGGGTTCCGTTTCTCCAGAGCGACATTTCATTGCGTATTGATCCGCGTCGTCCCTGCGAGAGGGAGCCGCGCTGGATGGAGGCTCATTAATCAAGCCGACGCTTGGAACGGTACACGGGGGCCGAGGCGGCGGCGCCGGCACCTCTTCATGCCTCCGTCTGCCTCAGAAGACCCCGCGACTCGCGAGAAACGTGATGTCGGCACAGGCAGCAAATCTCCTCTCTGGTTTTACTTTTGCTTCGGCCCCCGCAGTCCCTGTGCTCATTCATTGTCTGCAATGGATTTTCACACAAACCTGAAACCTAAGGAAAAAAAATAGTTTAGAAGTCATAGGGACCACAAAGTGGTGATAAAATTACACATAGAAACTGCTGAAAAGTGCATATTTGTCTGAGTTTCTTTGCAGTTGTATGAAAGATCAAAGTGCTGTTGACTTTCTCTAGGGATGTAAGGATATATCTAACTTGTTAGATGAAACTAAAACTGGCATTGGGTTCACAAAAAAGGGTTTGAGAATGTTTTCTTCAGGAGTACTTTTGTCATTTTCTGAAATTCTATACATTTTTCTTGATATTTTTTCATATATTATTTGAACCGTTAAGACCGACACCGGCTGTGTGCGGCCACCGACCGCCGCTCTGCGTCACACAGCCCAGGGTCCTTCTCAGAAATGATCAAAAAGTTTTGCAACTTCAGGAAAATGTAACAGTAGTTGAAAGCCAGTTAGTTGTCTAATACTTCAGCTGACTCTTTTTTTTTTTTTTTTTTAAAAAGGTTTTTCTGGGACAAGTGGCCTTTATTTGCAGTACATCAGACAGGAAATGGGACATAGAGAGAGAAAAGGGGGGAAGACCTGGCAAAGGAACCTCACACTGCTGCGTTGAAGACTACTAGCCTCTTTATATAAGGTGACCACTCAACCTCTACACCATACTCGCATTACGAGCCGCATGGTCAACAACCGGATGTTGCCACTGGCGCAAACCACGAAGAAGACCACGACAGGAAGTGGCACGGCATGTTTTTCTTATGACTTATCATGTGAACAAACTTATCCACTTGTTATTTTAATTGCATTCCTTATTTAATGGAAACACCACAATTTCAAAATAGTGCTTTTTGGATATCAGCGAAATATTGGCAAAGAAGTTTTGTGCACTTTTGTAATAGAAACACAGCCAGTGACTTATGCTCAGTTCATTACCCCTCCACCATATGAAATATTTCTGCTGACCTTCAGTATTTAGCTACTGTACCTTAAGCTGGCCTATTGCGTCAAAAAAATCCTAAAACAATATAATGGAGCAAAATGGAAACGTTGGATATGAATACAGTGCACCGATTTTTCTGTGGAAAGTAACTCCAAATTATTAGTGGAAAATTTGCTTATTTGTAAATTTCGTCAAGAGCTTGGAAAGCTACATGACACAATGTTGGTTGGCATTTACAAAGCAACCAATCCAGGATAGACGTCTAATTTCCCTTGCTGCTGATTGGCTGCAACCCAGGAGTGGAAACAAGGAAGACTGTTTATATTAGCTTCTACCCTAACGTGGTTTCCACTGTGTCCAGGCATATTAAGATCTATTTGGTGTTTAAATTCTTACAATATGTAGTTATAAGTGTCAACTCAAAAACTCAATTCCAATGTTACACCTTTAAATGCCTCAGAGCAGCACATTTTCCGTTTTCAGCTCTCTGGATCATCTAATCGAGTGAATTAGGTTAGCAGTACCTAGCTGCTGCTGCTCAACCTCTTAATGTTTCAGGAAGTATTGGGGATTACATGATCACACACACACACACACACAAACACACAGCTTTTGGTTTCATTTTAATGATGAAAAAAATACATTAAGTAAGAAGATTTGTTGTTGTTAATCTTGTTTGAGGCTGTTTTTTTAAGACCTGCAGAGGAGCAGATGTTACATCCCGACAAGTTAGTTTTTCCATGACTGTACTTGAAGTAAACACACAATAGTACCATGAGCTGATGTCATAATTCACCATCCTGTTTTCACCCTCCCTTGATGCCTGTGTCCGTTTTTTCTGTGTGCGCTGCTCGTTTCTTGTCATTTTTCATTCCCCCATCATGTTGCCTGCGTCTGTGACAAATCTGCTTGTTAAAAGGAATTTATAAATAGATTTAACTTGACTTCCCTCCAAAAGGTATCACTGACAAGCAGGGACATTGCTGGCTGTCACCAGCGAGGGCACTCTGAGAGCCAAGTCTGGAAACGAGCCACGTACTTTCTGCAGCGATAAGGCCTAAGCGGAAGCAATAAAACAGTGTCAAATGTGTCGCTGCTTCAAGTCCCGGCAGCATTCAGGGTCACTGCGGCGGGAAGGGAATGGAGACTGAGCTTCTGTCACTCGTCACCAACTTTTACGCACACCGGAGGTGCAGTGATATAGCTTCTTATTCTTGTAAATTATAAGTTCTATAATTTTAGTTTTTACGTTGAATTGTAAGACTATATTGGAACCTATATCTGCAGTTAATTACTATATTTTAAAAGGTTGTGATTAATTTAACTTTTGAAATAATAATAATAAAGTGAACTCTGGTCTGACTATAAACTGAGGTCTCAGTTCGGTTGAAGTTAACTGGGATGCAGTTCAAATCCATAATGTGGATGCCAAGTAGAGCAGAGACTGTTTTAGAAGCAGGAAGTAAGCTATAGAGCAGGGCATTCTGGGTAAATGCAACGAAAACAAACACGCTAGCTACCCAGGGACAAAAGAGTAACCCTGCAACCGCTAAATGTGACGCCACTCCATGTTTGTTTCCATTTTGTGAAGAAGAAAGTTGCGTTCAAAGTTGCAGAGGTTTTCATGTTGTTTCCGTCTTGGTGCAGCGCCACCTCAGGCGAGGAGGTGAACAGGTTGCTCAAAGGGCTTTGGTTTGTTTGACCCAGTGCTGTGTGAAAGAGAACCAGAGCAGCTGAAAATGGAGCAAATGGTACAATTTTGCACATTTTGATCTCTGATCAAAAAGAGTTTACCACCGGGGGGCGTAGTGGAGATGTTTTATGGCTTGTCAAATGTCGTGTGTGACGACGGAAGATTTTTGTTGAAATCATTTTTTTGACCCCTTTTTGAACTTGTGTGATCAAACATAGTCAACTTTTGTTTACGTCTTAGTTGGAAGAAATTATTGGTTATTATTTTGTCTTATGTTTTTTGCGAGAAATACATGTTAACATGTTAAGTGTCGAGTCAGAGGTACGTTCAGAAACAGACCACGTGTTGCCACTCACAAGCTTTTCTTGGACCATTTTTTTGTGACACCTTGTATACATTTGCATTTCTTGAACTTTTTCCACATTCTGTCACATTACAAGAACAAATTGAAATATAATTACATATATAACACAAGACGCACGGAGAGAGGACAGCTCTGGTCTGAACAAAAAAAACAGATTGCAGACTGGAAGAAGAAGAGATGGGACATTAAACGGTGAAATTGACAGAGATCATCTGTACTCAGAGCTGAGCAAAAGTCCCAAAGTCCATAGTCAGTAGGAAGTTGTGAAAATCCTCTATGCTTTTTCTTTGAATTCAAAAAATGACACACCATCTCGTCTTGGTCTGTCACATGAAATCCCAATAAAACAGTTTTTAGTTTGTGGTTCCTCTGTAACAAAGAGGCGGCCCTATAACTTCTCGAAGCAATTTTTATCTGATTCCAGCACATAAAGCACGGTCAAGCGAAAAAGACAGAGGCTCACTCTGAAGGATCTCTATTTAAAATAGGACAACAAACTGCTGAACCACACCAAGATAATTAGTGAGGGAAAATTCACTAGGAAAGGCACAGAGTTTCGTGCTGCGCTAATTGTGTTTATCTTGCTGGTATAATTACTTTAAATACCTCCTTGTTTTAAATAGACACAGACGTATCAGGTTGGCCCGGCGCAAAAAAAAAGAAAGATTTTCTTAACATAGCGCTACAGCGGAGTGTCTCTGTTGGTAATCTCCTAGGAGAGAAGTCATTATAAAGAACTGCCATCCTGCCTGTTTGTTTGTACCCATGTGCAGCACAATGGGGTCCTGTAACACAGAGAGCAAGCAGAGAAACAAGACCGCAAGACTAAAATAGCTTGTTTTGCTCTTATTGATGCCTTGTCATGTTCATTCCCTTTTCCCATCTGTTTATAATACGACTATAAGAAGATTGCGTTTCGCCGTGGTATCTGACGCACCATGACCCACTGAGCTTCAGTCCCTGAGAGTTGGACAACAAAGGAATCCCAAATCCTGCCCTCTGGAAATGTGCAGATTTTACGCCTCGCAAAGCACAGCGAGGTATTTTTGCGACTTGGTTTTATTGCTGTTCTCTGCCACGCGGGGTGGACCGATGAGATATGTCAGATCGAGTGCGTCTGAAATAGACGGCTTGGTAAGAAGGCGAGTGGCGTCCGATGTGGTCTTCTGAGTTTGATTGGCTCGACATGCGGAGGTCAGAAGCCACGTTTCCAAAGGGAATGTGCGCATTATTGTGTCAATATTCTGCTAATGTCAATAAAAGATCATTTCGCAATTGCTGTGTTTCCATTGGATATGAAATCAAATTAAAATAAAGTGTGAATAAGGTTGTTCATGAGATAAGTCATTCGAAAATTATGGCAACGGCAAATGTGAACAGTTACATGAGATATAATCATAAGTCAGCCATAGCGCTAGTGCTCATCTATTAGCCATCAGCGGATGTCAATGTCTTATTCAGGCACTGGAGCGACAAGTCCTTTATGCCAGGGAGCGAGGGCCAGGGCTACATATAAGGTGTTTGGAGGAAATTGTAGTTGATTTTACAGAAGAGTTATAGATTCAACATGTTCAAATGACTTTTTATGAACTGTGCGATGCTGTGAGAGCTCTGATGGAGCCAGCTATGGTCCAAAAGACAAAAACTAAACAGGAAAACAAACCTTTGTCTTCCACATCCTGTCATCTTCGGCGTTTCCGCCAGTAGTAACAGCCGTCTGTTGATCATGTGACTCGTGTGATGCCAAAAAACTGTTTCCATTGCAGTTCTGTGAACGTCTATTTCAAAACGGATGAAAACCCAACTCATCCTAGCGCAAAAACTATTTATCAAAAAACATGGTTTTTATTTTTTTAATCGGTGTGTTTCCATTAAGCAAATTCATTTTTGTAATTTAAATTTGTCCAGTTCTATGGATAATGGAAATGAGAGTTTAAAGAGCAGCCCAGGTGGAATCTTAAGTCGATATCCTCCCTCCACCTCCAGAAACAAATGGCAACAAGATCGAAATAAATATCTGTTGTTATTATCGGCCCACTTTTATTTATTGGACCGATGCCGATATGTTAAAAAATGACTAACATCGGCCGATACTGATGTTGGTACCAATTATATCATGCATCTCTGATTCTAAAGTGTGTAACTTGATAAAAGAGGAAACCAAAGTTGAATCCGTTTAGGCTGTTGAATCCTTAAACCTGCGTTGTTAAAATATCCAAACTAAGAGCCTGAATTCTTGTGAACTGTAATAAAAACTAAAGAGGACATCTCACATTGCGTTCCTACTCTCATTGGGATTCCCTTTCAAAACGCAGCGATTGATCCCTGTTGTAGGTCTACTATCTGTGCTTCATGTCAGCCGCGAGGATATATCACATGATGTATCCTTAGGCAGCATCAGAACAGCCTTTGATTAAATATTTAATAATAGTTTAAACACGACTTGTGTTTTATGTAATTGACAACGACTTGTGGGAGTAGAATCACATGTGTTGCTCTAGGAAAATCTCGACCTTTGAACAATATTGGCCCTGATCAATTGGTTGTCGATTTAGTTCACCATTATTGATTGAGAGTGTCTGCGGTGGGCGATTTTTTAAAAAAAATTATTTTTTTTTGAAGAGGCAGCTCTTTTTTTCTTCTTCTTTTTATTTTAAAGATCTGCAAGCAAAAAGAAAAAGTTTCAGCTCATCCCGTGTTGGGAGTGAGCTTACTCACTCCCAACACGGGGGCTTCCCACTTCAAGTTTGCCAAGTCCAACTGAATAATGCAAATGTATTAAGCCTATGCGTCACATCACCTTTCCTTAGAATGCTAATCAGCCTGACAATGAAATATTAGGCCCTTGTGTACCGCTTGTAAAGGCTTATCTTAAACCCCGTCACAGTGCTGAGCTGGTTATGCAAATCCACATTAACCTCAGCACAAGAAAACTCAGAGTAGCCTCTGATGTCAAAATGCCTCCAGGTCCGAGGTTCCCCAGTGTGCCAGATTGCCCTGGATGACAAACCTTTAATCAGTCCAGCACAAACGCTTACGTTCACTAAACACGTTTCCAAAGTTTCAAAGAAATCTGCTGGAAATCTCCCATAGCCAGTCATGATGGGAAACTCTCCTTCCCCCCAGTTTTATTTATGGACCTCTGCACTTTTGGCTGTGATGATTTCAGTACTTAAGTAGTTACCGAAACTGTATTTTTAAGGATTTTATACAATATTTACATGCAATACAATATAAATTGATTCTGTAGTGTAGTGAGTGATGGACAAAGATCTGAACCTTCAGAGACACATGAAGTTACAAAGTCGGCCTTCTATCACCTGAAGAACATTTCCAGCATTAAAGGACTAATTTAGCAATATCTAGAGAAATTGATCCGTGCTTTTATCTTAAGTGGTATTGATTACTGCAACAGGTTTGCCTAACAATAAAAGTTTTTTTTGTTTTTTGTAGATCAGCTTCAGCTAATGGAGAACACTGCGGTTCTGAGTAAAACTAGGAAGATAGAGAACATAACCTCAGTTCTCAAGTCCCTCCACTGGCTCCCTGGAGCTCAGAGAATAGACTTTAAAACACTTCTGGTAGTTTATAAATCACTGAATGGTTTAGCACCACAACACATTATAGATCTGCTGTTGTTGTATCAACCTTCCAAACTTCTCAAGTCTTCCGGTTCTGGTTCTGCTCTGCTTCCCCAGAACCAGAACCAAATGTGGAGAAGCAGCATTCAGCTTCTATGCACCACAAATCTGGAACAAACTTCTAAAAAACTACAAAAGTGCTGAAATCCTGTTAACTGGAACACTGAGCAACATGTCTGGTCAATGTTGGCAAACTTGGCAAAATGTAAAACCAAGTGCCAACATAATGTTGGTACTTTATGTACTGGTTTCACAGTTGGTGACTGTACAATTGTGTTGGTGATATTTTATGTTTTCATGATGTAAAGCACTTGATAGCTGAAATGTGCTTTACAAATGAGTTTGATTGGAAATGTCCGACACGCCACCGGTGAACACGGTGCCTCACCTCAGATGCTGCTCCTCATTTCCGACATAGACTGGTTCATTTTATTTTGATGAGCCAAGACTGTTATGCCACAGACTTTCCATAGCTCCGTACTTGTCTGGAGGCGGAGCCCCAGTATGATATTAACAGATGTCAGGTTGTGTTGGCATCATAGTTAGGGTAGAAAGAAAGCTCAGTAGGCTCTGTTCGTAACTGGGAGTGCTGCACTTGACCTTGTCTATTCCAATTACTGCTGCCCTGCGGCCGCCATCATGCCACGTGTCTGTTGTCATTGGCTTGATAAGACCATAATGTGTGCTGTAAAAAAAGGATTATGAAAGGCTGTTAAATGGGATTAAAACTCAAACTTGCTGACCGGAGTAACTTTTAATCTTTCACCCTGAGTAACACTGACATTAAGCAGAGGTGGTTCTGCTGTGGTTCTCAGAGAAACTCTGAGGTTTTTGTTTTATTCAGCAACGTTGGTACCTTGAGCGGTTGCACAAATTCAACAAATGCTTAGAATTGAACCAGTAGCAATTGTGTTGCCATTGCTGCCACAATAAAGCATAAAAGCAAGTATAAAAATTATACAAACAAACTTGACTTAATCCCAGGTACTTAATTATGCAGTTCAAGATTTATAAAAACTTTATTTTCTGAAACAATTTCTCTGAAAACATTGTAAAAATCTTATCTTTATGATGTGTCTGCAGGCTGATGTAGAGCAACTCAGCTGGTGCTAAAAATAATTAGGGACATTGAGTTGTGTGGAGGCAAAACCGTCAGAAAAACCCACGTTATTGGAAAGTGCAATAATAATAATAATAATGAATTTAATTTGTAACGTATTTTTCATTAACAAAAATCTGAAAGTGCTTAAAATCGACACCAACCCTCTTGCGGTCTCATCTGGCAGAATTGCACCGACTCCATGTGTCTGTTTACAGGATTTATTTTGTGTGTGTTTTTGGGTTTTTGTGTTCCCCGCTGTCCGACCGTGACGTCTGCTGTGCTCCTCCTGAGCGTCTCGCTAAGACCGCAGGAGGATTGATGTGACTGGCAAGATCGAGTGTAAAAATCCTAATTTTTTGACAGTGTGAGGCAATATGGTCACTGCTCACTCTAAAACATGTGGCTTCAGGGGTCCATTTCAATCCCCTTCCTGTGTTTGCATAACCATCACTATAGTCGACTGGAAACAAATGTTTGAAACGCACCTGCATTTTTTCTGTTGCATTTATTCATGATTTAATGAGGATGAAAAAAAATTATACATTTTTGTATTTCAAGGAGACATAATTAAGGTAAGCTGTGCTGAAATTTAAGAAGACTAAAGCAGAAATACATCAGATGGGAGCAGTTTATTTTCCTCTGGTGGTCTTTGAAGTCAACACTGACAGAAAGTGTTACAAAAGAGGCATCTTGATAGCTCTGGGGCTTCAGAGGCCGACCGTGAAATCGCAACGTTCACAGTTCCAGTCTGTGAGGTGACCTTTGCTGCATGTTGTCTCGTCTCTCCCTCCGTTTTTTCTTTTTTTTGTCCACACTCTCAGCATGTTTATACCCTTTGATCTTCCTCACATTTTGTTACATTAGAGTCCTGAACTATAATGTGTTTAATGGTGATTTTATGTAATAGAACAACATAAAGTAGCGTGTAATTTTGAAAAGGAAGGGGAAAAATACCCATCGGAATATGATACATGTGATAAAACATAATTTTCTCATTTTTCTCAGTTTAGTTTAATGTCACTTCAAAATAAACTTGGAAAAAGTAAGAAATGATATTTTGCCAGATTTTTCAGAGAACAGAAAATATACTTAGTTGTGGTATGTAGTGGTAAATATTGTGATGTAAAATAGTGCATATCGTGAAATCCGATTTTTCCCCCCCTACTACATGTACATAGGCTTAGACTTTGTAAGTCTTTAAGACTTTGTAAATGCCTTATTAAAAGAAAAGCATGTTCCCTTGCAACGAGAGCTGGCTATGGGTCACCCTCACCAGAACACAACAAGGGTTTTTAAAGAAAGTTTTCTGGAAATGTTTCACCAAGTCTGGTTCAGGTCCATCTGCATCAACTACCTGTAGAGTCTGGCAAGAAAAATAAAAGTGCTCAAAGAATACTCATGTTTTGAGCTCAAAAACAATTATACGTATATAAATGAAATTACATTTGGAAACATATTGTTGGAAATCCATTTGCATGCTATAGAGGCAAGAGAAAAGCTTTGTGTGATGCCACAGATTTAACTATCTCGCTGTCAAACCCGGAGCACAGCGGCTCAGCGGGCCGTAATGGCAGACAAAGCCCCAAGCCGGACTAGGCTGCACAAAGTTGGGGTTAATTTATGGTTTAAGGTGCTCTGGTCCGCTGGGTATATTTTATCAGAGAAACCTGAGCTATAAGGAACTTCACTGTGTGCTCTGATTGACCTCACACAGGGACATCTAGAAACTCACATCACCTGTCAGCAGTAAGCTGCCTGGAATGAACAGATTTACAATTAGTACTTACGAATTGTGATTGGGGATTTATAATTCCCAGCGCTACAAGTACCAGGAAACAAACAAAAATATGTACTTTGCCAGGTTTGAAAATCAAATGTACAAAAATCCCATGACAGAGTTCACGACAGCGTTATTTTTTTTGCCAAAATGGGGGAGGATGGACACGAAATAGAAACAAACTGCTGCACATGAAATGTTCTTGATAGACCAACCATCAGGAGGTGCAATAAAAACAAAAGAAAAAACGGACCAAAACAAAAGACATTCTGCAGGTTTTTGGTCTGGAGTGTCTCCATGCCCTGACCTGCCATGACAGAAAGTCTTCAGCAATGATCTTCAAGATTGTATCAGCTGCCATAAGTAGCTGCATTTCCACTGAACATACAATTGCGCAAACTGAAATTCGAAAACAAATTTGCTTTAATGCACCAAATTCGAAAAAGCTTGTTTTCCGATGGACTTTTTGTGATGCATCAGAATTAATGTAATTTGTAAAGCAGCGATGGAAACATTTATTTTTTTTGCATCACACGTCGCTATTTTGTGAAAAGATGAAGACGACGACAGGAAGCGGGAGCCGGAGGATGGCGCAGCATTTTTTTTCTGTTCACACTCGCATGTCGTGTGAACAAACTTATTCAGGTGTGATTTTAATGTCACTTCTTTTTCTACGTTAGTGGAAAAACGTTTTGTGCAATGGAAATGGAGCTAATGTGGCATCCATTTCCAAACAATAAGAAGTCCGTCTTTCTACAGCGAGAATAATTTCTTACAACATCCAAACGATCTCAACCCAAAGTCAGACAAGACAATACCCAGAAATCTCTATCTCAAGCTAGTGCAACAAGCTAATCTTTAGCCGCTGGTGTTGTTACCACTCAGAAACCACTTGCTACATTGTTGTGGGTTGTGCTGGAGTCTCCACTTCTGCTTATCAACGACGTACGGTGGCATAGCTGCACATCTGTTTGCAGCCATTTTCAAGTGGATGAACTTGGCACCAGAACTGCATCTATTAGTGACAAAGTTTGGTTGACTTGTGCCTATGGAACAAGTTTTTATGCAAAACAATTATAAAAAAAAACAGGACAAGACTTTGAAAGAATATGCAAAAGGCTGATATAGTATGCTACCTTTATAGAGGAGCAACTTTGAAAGACGTTGTTCTTTCAAAGTCTGACAAATGTTTCATATAAGTGACATTCTGCAGTAGCTGTCCTGTAAAGCTCAAAGTAAATCTGTGCAGGTTTCCTTCAAATCCAGCACAGTTGGCAAAATGCATCCATTAGCTAAAGTCGCTTAATTCAGTACAGTATCACTATCCTCCTCAGTTTCTCAAATGCTCCACATATGAATGGACTGATAATGAATTATTCTGCTCCTTCTTCCTGTTGCTTTGGCAACAGGTTCCAGAGTGTGTAAGTGTTAACATCATACACTTCGCCTAGGAAAATTATTCATACACCTTGAAATTAATGAAATGTCAAGACTTGGTGGACAGCTGTATTCTGCAAGTTACGTTTAAATTACGAAACAGGATATTGCAGCACGTTTGCAAAAAAAACAAAAAAAGATTTATTAAAAGACGGAGCATTTATAATCTGAGAAGATCAGAAATAATAATAAAAATAAAACAAAGTCAAAACTAAGCAAATGGAACATCGTATTTCTGTTTTATGGGACAAATCCATCTAAAGAAACAGAAGAGAGTAGATCTATTTTTACTTTCAAGGTGTTATGATGTGTATTAATTCAGCCAAGTGCTGTATCATTACCAAAGTAATGTTTTTTCCTTATTATTGCCTGTTTTGTGTTTGTACCTATTTGGATAGCTGATGTTTAGTTGCTTATGCTATAATAAACTGGCTTTTGAGAGAGGCTGGACTATACAAGCTTTTTTTCTTCAAACATGTGAAATGTTCACTTTAAACTGTAAATTAATGAAATAAGTCAGTTCTTATTCACATTTTGTCCCAATGCAGCCACATAACGCGCTAAATCTTAAACGTAAGCATGATAGGGTATCACATTTCACCGGTCAGGAAAAAGTTTGAACTTAAACAAAAGTAGCGAGGGAGAGGGAAGTAGGTCAGTTATGCTAGCTTGACTATGACAATCTTAACATGTACGTGTGCTGTGGAATTCAGTGTGTTTTTGTTTGGTTATAAATAAATAAATAAATAAATAAATAAATAAATAAATAAGGCCACCCAAACATAAATTCTCTGACAAATCATCAGCAGAGCAGGTGTTTAAATGAGCTAATCAGCCACTGCTGTGTTCAGACGATCAATTATTAATAACCGCGAAAATAAACATCATGAAATCATAAAACCGGAACAGACTGAATGCTCTGCTCTTTGTGTGGGAAATGTTTGCGTGTTTTTTGTTGTTGGATTCTCATATATTAGTGGAGCTGTTTTCAGTCAGTTGCTATAGCAACGGGTGTGCGTAGCATAGCCAATGCAGAAAGTAAGAAAAAGGAAGAATACGAGTGAGTTTTGAGTTATTCTTCAACAGTTTTCCTGTTGAATTTACCGATGTGAACAGAAACATGCGTGTCTACACATTGAATATTGAATATTTTATCAGATGTATTACCTACTGATATTGATCAATAGCTAAAACACAATATATAGTGTTATTGATTTGTAGGTAGAATTCTTTAGTAAATCACAGTATTTGTTAAATAAATGCGTGTTTTTGCGGATGAGGCTGTCGGAGAACAAATCCAAGCTTCCAGAGAAGATGCAGAGACCAGTTTTAGTAGCGTGGCGCTGGGGTTGTGGGTGTTCAGTCCTGTGACCTTCAACCACAGGGAACGGTTTCCCGGCAGCGCTGCCTTATCAGTTCTTAACCTTATCAAGAGTCGACATAACTTTACAGCGACTTTTCGAGATCTTATAACCGCACAAAGCAACGGCGACTTTTCATTTGCCAGATCTAACACTGGTCACATTCTAATTAGCCTTTTTGCGGCGCATACATCATCCAAATGAGAGAAGGACTTGTGTCCAGCAGGATGAATTTTAATTAGGCCGCACGGGGGGAGTCTGGGGGAAAAAAAAAGGTCATCACTGGCTCTCATCTAATCACACGCCGTTCAGACTCTCTCAAAAGGTGAAAACATTCCTGCCATTGTGACAAACTCCCTTTTTCATATCTGCCTTTCAATTAAATGTCTGCAGTTCAGTGGGTAAATGCATGTAATTAATTAGCCTAGAGGAAATTCTGCATTTAATAGGCAACTTATAATTAAGTGGAGAGGAGATCAAACGTATCGGCGGTTCACCTTTCTTATCTCGACTGGCCCAGCAGGGAGATTAGATCGATTGTGCTCCTTGTGTCGGATCACTAAAAAAGTGTCAGAAAAAAATAAATAATTTAATTGCATTTGACCAAATTTGGTTCAAATGCACAATTTAAAGAATTAAAGCAAAGACGTTTCTTTTTCATTGGGTGTCTACTTTATAGATGGCTCTTTCAAAACACGGTCCTATACACACATCACATGTTATTGTTCATGGCCGAAATTCGCAGAGCTGGAGAGCAAAAAGACGATTCTTGTACAGTTCTTAGCTGCACGGCGGCGGTAGAAAGATTCTGTTAATAAAATGAAACCTGGAGATGCAGGTGATATTAAATAACGCAGAAAAATCATTTTTGAACTGAAAACAACTTGTATTTGTCTTGCTTTGATTCTCTGTGTCGACTACGCTGCACACACAGCAACTGACTGACAACAGCTCCACTATAACATCAGGACTCAACACCAAAAAACATGCAGACATTTCCCACACAAAGAACAGAACATTCAGTCCGTTACAGTATTATGTATTCAGACTTTATTTTGCGATTATTAATAGTTGATTCCTTCAACACAGAGGGTTGATTAGCTAATTTAATCCCCTGTCCTAAAGGTGATCTATAAGATTTGGTATGTGGGTCGGCTTTATTTCTTTTATTTTTGTTAACTGAGCCAAAACACACTGAATTCCACAGCACATCTAGATGTTAAGATTGTCAAAGTCAAGCTAGCATAATTATATTGTCAGGCGGAATCTTGCGCACATGACGTCGCGTCCCAACGTGTCTATAAGAAAAACTTAATGCTACTATGTAGTGTGGAAATCCTATATTCAAATATTCCGACAGATTCTTCATATCCCATTATAACCTGCTGTTACGGTTTGAAATTCCAAAGCATTTCCAAAGAAAAGAGAATACATCTGTTCTTTGGCGCTCAGACTTCATTTTTATACTGGAGACAAAAGAGCGTCTGTATTCCAGAGATAAGAAGTTGTTTGGCTGTCAAAGTGCAATCATATCCGTCATCAGACTGTAGTAAGAGAAAAGCGACTGCTCAGTCTGCCGTCAGTTCCAGCACTGTCATTCTCACCTGAAGAGCTACAGGTGTTTTCGTTGAGGGTCAAGATAAAAACAGAAAATTATTCCTGGATGTTTTTGATTTTTGTACACCTAATTGCTTTAAATCATCCAGCAAATTTTTTATTTTACATAAAAATACCACGGATAAACACAAAAAGTTGTTTTTAACTGTAAAATCCCAACCAACCTGTGTGCCTAACAGGTTGTGCTGCCCTTGGTGTGTAAAACCTGCAGCCAGATATTGCATCCTTTACATTGTTGTGGAGGATTTTTTTTGCCCTTTACTTTGCAGAATTGCTTTACTTCAGACTGACTGGAGCGTTTTCAATATGAAAAGCCAGTATAAAATCTTTCCTTTGAGCCATGCAGAGGTGGATTTCCTGCTGGGATTTGTTTCATTGTCCTGCTGCATTACCCAACTGTGCTTAAACTTAGAGCATCAGTAGGTGACTTTTATGAAATTATGGTTTTCTTTTACATATTTGGTGAAACTATCACTATATCCTGACAGTATAATATGACATGGATAAAACAAAAAACCTGACCTCCTCTGGCTCCTCCCTGTGGTCCCACTGCCACCTGCAGAAATACACGGCTCCCAGTCAGAAACAACCAATCAGAGCCAAGAGGAGGGTCTTAGCGCTGTCAGTCATGCTCATGAACGAGCTGCTCACAAGAGTGTAGCTTGTGAATTTGACCACAAGAGCTTTGCAAAATCGTTACCATGATGTATCAAGGAAGATAAATAATGTTCAAACAGGCCCAGGTTGGGTTGCATGACTTTTTAAAAAATAAATAAAAACATCATTTTTTCATTTCCCCAGGTTGTCTTTGTGTCATATTAATAACTGTTTGATCTGAAGCGTGTCTCAAACAAAACATAAATAAAAATATCAAAAAGGAAAAAAAAAGTTGGATGCTTTTCCACAGCACTGTACACCATTCTGTTCAAGTCTCATGAAGCTCTATAAATAAATATCTCTATCTGTTGTGATTTACAGAGAGACATGCTGGCTGCTTCATCCGGTCATGCCGTCATTCAGAGCAGGAGCTGAAGGGTGTAAAACACTCCGATACACTCCAACACCAGAACCAGCTTCCAGCACCATGCAGACAGTTACACACAGGGCCACACATCTAATAACCACATAGTGGATTTCAAAGCAAATTCTAGATCACAGTAGAGGTTCAGCAGCACAGACCGTCTAAAAAAAACAAAAAAACACAGACCGTCTAAAAAAAACAACCATTCCGTTACATACAGCAATGACAGAAACTCAGCTTGCAAAAGCATTCATGTTCCTATAATTTGTCCATATTTTGTCACTTCATAACCACGAACTACCTATCCAGATGTTCTGTGAATGCCTCAGAAGTTGGTCAGAAAACATTAGTTAACCAGCAGCAGCATTTTAAGTTAAAACACAAACCTCAAGCTTTAACATCCCCACTTGTTAATTTACCATCCAAAAATTAAATGACAGCTATAAAACTACCAAAAATAAAAAATGTCACATTTTGTCACTGTATAGTTTTTGAAATGTGATTAGTTGCAATTGTTTGATTATAGACCCTGCAATAACTTTTTAAGAAAAAGTTAATTGCCTCACCACTAATTAAAAGCATATTCTGGAGTCAAAGTCCAG